>BMAV01026850.1:15478-110356 GCA_019973955.1 Trichonephila inaurata madagascariensis
ATTAGTAATTTGATTGGAGAAATTATTGATTTTGCCCGGCAAATAAAGTTAAAAATGGATAGTGATTTGGTTCAAGAACTGCTGTATTTCCACAATAAAAAAAGCTGACAATTGATGGGCTTATAGAAATGCATAAGATAGAGCAAGATTGAAGAACTTGAGTCTTTAGACCCGCTTCAATCTGAAGATCGAATGACGGTCGGGAATTGGACAGAAAGCGTCCTTTTAATTGAAAAAGGTTAAAAATTTCAGAAAATGCATACTCCAACGAAAAGATCGTATTTTTTCAACCAAAAAAGGAATAAAAAAATTATTAACATGCCAAGAGGAAATTTTGAGGGAGAAAAGAATATATATTTATTTTTAAGCCAGCAGACTATTTGTAAGATTTTATGAAACCTTCTACATCAAAACAACTTTGGTTTGAGATTTTTTATTTGGGTTATCTACGATTTTATTGACCATTCCTTTTCTAAATTATTATTTTCTTTCACCTCCAGCTCTAACTAAGAGCAATTTACATGTATTTACATGAAAAATTGTACCCCCAGACTTACGCGGATTCGACTTACGTGGTTATCACTCAGTCTCACCTATCCCTGTGTTCGGGGTATTAATGCATCTATAAAAGAAGTAGCTACTTTCTTAAAATTTTCTTTGATGGAATTGAATTCCTCTAATTCAGATACACTTTGGAACATCGGGGGTAAAATGAATTTGATAACGATTTTACTTTTGGAACATCAGAACACAATTCTATCAAGGTTTATATGAGATTTTCAATTTTTTGATGCAAATATAGTCGGACCTCTATATAACGAAATCGCTAAAGCCCGGAAAAAAGTTCGTTATATGGAAAATTCGTTATATAGAGGTTTATTTTTTACTGTACTTTATAAACCTCATAAAACAAATTTTAAATTCATAAACACTATATATTAAAAAAGGTAATTATATTCTCACCTTTTTATAAAATTAATATATGTTTATTTTATATATCTTACCCATCAAAAAAGAAAGAAAGAAAGAAAAACTGCAAGGAAAACAAGAAAAAAGAATGTCGAAGAATTCATTGTATTTTCAATATTAAGAAAATAATTTTATACTGAAATTAATGAATTTTAAGGAAACTGTATAATTCAAAGCATACATTATAGTATAATTAGAACATGGGGACTCGGAACAACTCCACTGATGGTGAAAGAGAATATCGAAGATGTTTCTAGTGAACTGGGCAATGGGTTTTAAAGGTTGCACTTCTTGGATGAAACGTCCAGAACTCTATTGCTGTCCGCGTGTTAGGATCTAATAAAACCAGTTCAAGATTTATGACCCCTATAAAATGTATTAAAGAGAGAATAACTTGAAATTTTTTCAGAAATTCTTTTTTAAAAAAAAGGGAAAACAAAAATGGAATCACAAAAGAAAAAGTTCGTTATATAGAAAATGCACTTCGCTATAGAGAGGTTATTTTACGAAGAAAATCGTGAAATGCTCAAGGTTCGGGAAAAAGTTCGCTATATAGAAAAATCCGCAATATAGAGGTTCGACTGCATGAATAATAATAATAATAATAATAATATATAAACATACACAGGTATTGAATTAAGTAATCGTGATTTAAATAATTGTTGTGCGATGTCTTGGTCTATGCACATCTACCCTAGAGTAATATTGATTTATCGATATCAAGCTAAACTGAATTTAAACTGAAATTTCAAGCCTTAGATATGATAAGTTGATAAAGGCAACGTCAGAAACTCAATGCCAGTTGATTCAACACTACAAAAATGCCAAGAATAGTCCTCAAGATTATATCCTTATAGAATCTTGTACAATGCGGTTGAATAGAGCATTCTTAAATCCTCATTCTATCCCGTGTGTGAATGCATTTGCCTCCTTCGTTGTTACGCGTTGTTAACAAGTTCATCAGGATGTTCTAAGGATTACCTAAACTGTGCAGTGGAAGGATTAAGCTGTTGTGGTTTTATATGCACAAGATTGTCTTTCGTACATCATCAATCTTATTTTGCAAGGATATCTTTGGATCTGCATGAAAGAGCACTTACTTAAATAATCCTTCACCATAGAAAATCTCCACACACTCATTATTTTAATCTTTCTCTTCTTTCTTTTATCTATGATTCACTCCATTGACTCTGAAATTTACACAAAATTCAATCGAAGCTCAGAGATGTCGAAAATACTTCATTTGACTGGCCTATACATGGGTTTGGATTATATTGATTGTTTTAATTAATTTCTTTAAAAACTAGCTGTGAAGTAGATATGAGATGTGTGAAGAGACCAGTTTTAAAGAATTAATTGATGGGAAAAAGGAAAGAATTGAAAATATTGAGGTAGATGGATTTTTTTTAGCGTAGATTGGCTTTCAGAAATTATTTATATATACGTTACTTTCAGGCTACAAAAATTCTTTCATCTGATAAATTTTTATTAATTTATAAAATTGATAACTTTTTAGAATACCAGCATTTTAAATTTTAAACACAATAATTTATATTATGTTTATAAATTTAAAGAAAATTAATTAAATATTAATTAAAATAATTTAGCTTAATATCTTAAGCTTATTTTAATTTGACTGAAATCATATGGAAAAAAAAGTAAATATAATTCTTTAAATTACATTTTCAAGTGCTTATCCATAAACAAGCTACGAAAAAACAATTGAACACCTTATATCTCTTAAATATTATATTATATACTCTTAAAAAAACTATGTCCAAACATTATTTTATAAAATTTCTAAAAAACTTCGCAATAAATTTCAAATACACACCCATACGTATATTTCTGTTTTTAAACACATAATGTTAAGGGTTAATTTAAAAAATAATCCAAACATTTTCAAAATTTAATTTGATAGAAATCTAGAATTACTCGGATTTTTTATAATAATCAAAATTTTCACAAATTAATATTTGTTATTTTTTAATAATTAAATTATTTTTGCGAAATCTGATTGGGCTCAAATACTCTAAAAATAACTTATTAAATACCTAATTTTATTTTTGTATTTTCATTTTATATACTGATAAAATTATAATTTGGTATTTTACAAGACCAATATTCTAATAATTCATAACTTTAATTGTGTGTTTTTAATTGAGATTGTAATTTTAAAAATGTTAATGAAGAAATAAATAAAACTCATTAAAGTTGAAGGAGATACTTAGAAAATCAAATCAATTCATTGTAATCGAAATAACATACTATCATTTTAATTACGAATATTTTTACAATATCATTTTCAAATATAATTAAGAAATTTTCATACAATTAAGTTAATTGTATACAATATTAATAGTTTTTTGAATTTATTTACCACGCTTACCCAATTATTTATTTTGAAATAAGCATGTTCTAATCTGTTTTAATAACTTAATTTACAAATGAAATAAATAAGAAGGGTTTCGACACATGTATTTAGTGTATATTATTCGATCTGCGATTCTTGCAATTCTTCTGCAATTCTCGCGGGCCACTTCGGAAAAACATTATAATCTCGCGGGCCGCACATAAAAATATGTACCTTTATATCAGATTTGGAAATAAAAAAAACATTTATTGGATTGAAAATTTAAAACAGAATGAATTATTATTATTGTTTTCATTATTTTTCATGTATACAGACATAGATAATATAATAATGTTTAGGTAATATAATAATGCAATGATCAAATAATGTTTAAAATATTACAGTTGTCATTTTCTTGAAAATTACGGTATTTCTTTTGAATTGATCTTTCGTTACTCATTGTTGAAATTTGATTGTGCTGCCATTCGCAAACGTTTAAGTATATATTTCCCTTTATCTTAACCGTCCTGAATATCTTTTTTAAACTTTAAAAACATCTCTGACTGCCTCTTGCTCTTTGGGCACTCTAAACGGAAAAGGAGGAGGAGGAGAAATGAAAGTCGCACTCGCAGAGAATCATGTACCATCCATAGAGTAAAGAATATGCATAATGCAATTCAGAATTTATTAAAAAAGTAATTTATTATAGTAAACTCAAATGTAACTGTTTGATAAAATATATATCTATTTTAATTTAAAGGACATTTCTATTATCAAAAAGGATTTATTTTAAAATAAGAACAGGTAACAGGCAAATATATTGTAGATTTATATAAATAAATATAAATTTCGAAATGAAAAAACTTTAAGAAACTGATATTGAAAAAAAAATTTAAAAAGAGTCGGGCAAAATTCGCTGGCGGCACATGCGGCTCGTGGGCGCTTGACACCCTGTTTTAAAATGTTTTAGAGAGAAAAGAAAAAGAATTCTGAGGAAAGTAAAGCAAGAATTATGCAGTAAAATTAAATCACATAAACAAACTATGTAGAGCTACTTACCTATATTTTTCAAACTAAACTGAAGAAAAAAGATAACCTCTTATATAAAGAAGCAAGAAGAGCAAGCATAAAAGCTTTTTTCAAGAACTAAATTTCCACATTTTAGATCTTAAAGCCAGCAACAATTAACGCAAGTTTCAGTTTAAAAACAAACTGAGCAAAATTCAAATGTACATGTCGTTTAAGCACAAAAAATAATAATAATTTACATATTTTTTTTTATCATAATTTAATACTCAAGATAAATTTTTAATTAAAACTCTACGAAATACTATAAGAGCGTGATATCTTCATAATATATTATCTGTTGTTTTAATTATGAAAGCACGTTTTGTTCCGAATGTCTTGAGTAATTTAAGCACTTAATTTTTACGGTCTCATAAGTAGAAATCATTCACAAAAGAAATTAAGCGGAGTAATAAGGGAATGACGAGCGTTTAAAAGACAATGATATGGAGTGAACAAAAAATGCTATTGTAAAAACGTGCTTTGCCGCAATTAAAGTAATTCAACAAATGACTTTAGTGTTACCAATTACCAACAGTCGAGAAAAAGGGATTATATTAAAAAGATTTTTTTGTGTGTCTGTAAACTGTGAAACGAATAAGGGATTTTTCAGTTCCCTCATTTTACCTTGTAGATATCTTTAATTAGTTTAATTTAGTTGTTCAAAAATTATGCTAAATGTTTTTAAAAAACTCGTGCTTGAACGCAGTGCTGTTGTAAGAAATGTTTTTAAACAGGGTCAATATCATAGTTTGTTTTACATTGCAACGTAATGTGTGTAACGAAAACTTTTGAGGCACTGTATGCTTTACTCTGTATTTTTTTTATATATATATATTCGCTATTCTTATTTTTTTTAGTAAATATATGATTTAAGTTTTCAAAAAAACTGTACAAAAATTTTGATTTTACACAGTTAGTGAATCTTACTCAGAATGAAAATATTTGAATACATTACGAATTACTGTAACTATAGGCTAACTTGGCGTTGAAATACTTCGGAATAACTTGTGACACGAGCCAATTTTTTTCTAAGCTACTTTCACCCCCACCCCTACAAATGACACACAAAACATCTCACTTCTCATCAGTAGGCTTTGAAATTCGGTGACATCGCAGTGTAAGTAAAATTTGGTAAATTTGGTTCCCGTTTTTTTTTTTTTCTATTTTAGAAGGATTTTTTTACGACCAAAATTGCAAAGAGCTCAGGTGGAAAGCAAACTTTTATTTCTCTTAAAAGGAATACGAAGCTTCTTAAAGCTGTTGATCAAAAACAGAAAACGAAAACTGAAATCCGTAAGGATTTTGGTATTGCTAAATTTTTTGCATAAAATTTCATTTTCGTTTGAATGTTTTTGTTCGATTGATTTTTTTAATGCATGCACATATGTACATATCTATGTAAATAAAATGTACTCTAATAAATTTCATTTTGTTGAACATATGTTTTTTCAATATCCTTTAACATAAAAAGAATATTTCAGCCCCCTCAGTTTCGTGTTAAACGATTTTCATTGTACCCATTTAAGTGTATATCGTAATTGACTATTTCTTATTCTAAGCATTCACGTCATCTAAAACTCTAAAAATCATTTATGTTATCCTTGAGAAACATTTTGTGTATGTTTAATATCAATATTGCTCATATATTTAGCGTTTATTAAAAATCAACAGGTTTAACATCTATTAATTCATTTGCTAACTTAAAGGGACACAGTACGATTCAATTGACAAAAATCGGTCAAAAAGTCAAATCAAATCGTTTAGTCTAAATTACTTTTTATATACTTTTCTACAAACACACAAAATTTGAAAGCTTTAAGTTTAAAAAACGCAGAGTTATGATAACTTTTACTTTTGTTTTAATTCACATTCCAATTACACACAAATCAAAACTTTAAACTGACTTATCTCAGAAAGATAAAATAACTAATTTGTTTTCATTTAAAATGCTAAGGCTTTTTTCTAATGTACTTAAAACTCAGAAATTTTTTTCACTTGTTGCTAATAGTACAGGGAACAAAAGTTGGTATGCAATTTTCAATCAAAGAAATACTTATTTCTTTAAAAAAATAATTGAAGTTAGAATTTACACATTTTTAAGGAATTTTCAATAAGCATTTATAAAAAGAAGAGTATTGTACGAATACGAATCAACACAAAACCCATACTAACTTTTGTTATACTTAGTTTAACCTACTTGTAAATCAAATTTCATATATGTACGTCAATAGGTAGCATTTTAAAATAACTTCCTAATTTTCGCCTTAAAAAATTAAGTGGTTAGCTTTTTATGAAATTTTGAGCACAAAATCTGTTTAACATCATACATACACATTGGAAACAACTAAAAAAATTATGAAAATCATTAAATTAAAAAAATTAGTTTAAATCGTACCACGTCCCCTTAATACTGATATCTCTGTTTTTTCCCTAAGCAAAATTCTAGCGTTCTTCAAAATCCCTAAAATTACTTCTGTTTTTCTTGGTAACCATTTTTGCCTTTTTTAAGCATACCCCCTGCTTAATGTCTATTAATGAGGCTTTATCAACCTAAAAAAAGCTATGACAACTGCAAACCATTTCATATTTCAAAACACGGATGTAGAAGCCTTGAAAGCACCATTTAAAGTTTCCTGAATCCTTGTTTCAGAAAAAAAACTCCATTTACTCAAACAAATTAAAACTACCCAGAACTAAGCAGCCGTAATTAAACATAATTTCCGCAACTCTGCGTACAATAGATTGGCTATTTTGAAAACCACGTTTTTCGTATAAGTAGGCTTTTACCATTTTTTTTTCCTCCAGTAAACCTGAATGTTAGTGAAACCACACATTTTCTTCATCACACGAAATTCGAATTCCGTAATTATACTTCCTTTTGTTTTTATCCATTGTTAATCGCTAGTCCACTTACCAAGTGTATTTTAAAAATGATTTGCCTATTGTCTTGTATTTTGTTTCATAGCGCGGTAACAATGATATTAATCACACTTAAGGTAAACAGATGCTGCAAATGTTGTTTTTAATTCCTAAAACCGATATCATTTCTGCTTATAATGCGTTCTGCACGACAGAGAGATATTGACGAAGTGCTTTATTAATTAACCATTAACGACGTCAATTAATTAAAGCTTCTTTTTCCATGTTTATATTCAGCTTCAGTTAACATTTTTAAGTTAACTGATTCTGAATCTCTGTTATTCAGTTAACATGTTCTGTTTTGTCCTTACTTAAGAATGTTAGCAACAATTTTAGGAAATAATTTTAATTTAAAAGTTATGCTACATATATATCTGTTGTTGTTGTTAATGCCACCTGTCTGACGGTGTCAGATCGAGGTCCACGAAATTCATTGTGGCAAAAGGCTAGATCAGGATCGTCAACCTATTGGACGCGTGCCACGTGTGGCACGTGATAAGATTCTCAGTGGCACTCTGCAATACGCTACAAATTTGTCAATTTTTGAGTGGATGGAATGTGACAAATTTGTAATGGACCTTATTTGACAAAAACCTTCAGTGTTATAGACTTTTAGAGAATTATAAAAAAAAAAAACGTAATCTGAAAGATCCCTTTAAAGATAGATTTACAGCTATTTTGTAAATTATTGAATGTCATTGCTGAAGTGAATTAATTATTCGAATAGAGAAAATTGTATGTACTCTGCTTTCCGCTTTTAGTTCTACATATCTAAGTAAAAAATATTTCCTCATATGTAAAATAATTCGAGTCCGCAAATAAATTGTTTGACAGCTGAATATATAAAATCGCGTCAAACTGAAAGTCATAAATTGTACCCCTGATTTTGCGATATGAAAGTAGCAAGGGGCAATCACTAGGTTAGCATTAAAATTTTTATTTAGCAATAATGAAGGGAACTACTTATATTTTATGATGTTTATTTTTATGTTAAGAAATATCTTTAAATGATGCAAAATTAATATTTAATAAAACTGTAAATATCTACATTATTGATCTTTATTCTGTACCTCTGTAAACATTATCGCGGGGATCAAATGGTTTCAAAGATGTCATATTGTGTGGCACGCTGAATCATATTGGTAGATTGGCTTAGCATGCCGAAAGGTTACCGATCCCTGGGCTAGATGTACGCCTGTCATTAGCACATATATATATCTAAATAACAACACATTGAAATAATTTCTTCTTCGTTATTACACATAAAAATCATGTACTCAATCACCGAAATATATAGATTTATGAAAACTGGAAGAAGAAATAAACCTGTTTATTATCTCTTTAAGACCCGAATTATTTTTACCTTCAAATATTAAATTCTTCTGGTTATTAATACTATATGGACCCAATGACATTGGGAAAAATAATAAAAAAATTCCCGCTCCCCTTAGAACGTAGACGGTACCCACACGATCGTGCGGGTTGGGCGTTATCTGTGAAACAGGTCACCTATGAAATTTTATGAGTTATACATTTTAGCTCTAAGTTGATAGAAGAAACAATCTTAATTCAACTAAAATTGTTACAAATAAGGAAATATTGATGTATAATTAACTCTTTTGTTAATTCATTATTTATTTACAGTAAAAACCTTTTATTTTATTTTTGACAAGTATAAATAACCATTGCATTTTTCCAATATTTTCGAACTGCTTTCGTAGTTTTCAAATTTGCACTTGTGAGGCCTTGAAATGTCATCAACACATCAAAATCGGCTATACATGTCAAGTCTTTTATCCTGGAATGGACTATCCGGGATCTTTTTTTTTGCTGGTGAAATTACAAGACTGTTATCTTCATCCTCAGTTAAAATACTTTTGTGAGTAGGTGGAGAGGCTGCTAACGCTTTAACTATCTCTAACTTAAATTTTAAGCAATTCATTTTGGTTTTTGGAGGAATTTTATTTGATATTGGCATCTCGTTTGCACAGAAACAAAGAATTTGCAACAGCTAAATCAACGTAATGAATGTGTTCAAGAAACTTTTAGGATAAAGAATGATCCAAAACTGTTTTTTCCATTTCAAATATTCCTATGCGTTTCTTCATCGCTCTCATCTGAACTTGATTCTCCATCCAGTGTACGCGAGTCATGTTTTGTTCGCAGCATTGTCTTCATCCGAGAGATCACTAAGTCCTGATTTAACGACGGTACTTACAAGTACCACTCACTTTAAAATTACATAGAATAACCATTTTTACGAATACTGTGACAATACTTAACAGAAATATTCTTTAAAATCCACTCGTCCTAGATATATGGCAGCACGGATTCTATGCTGATTATTTTAGTGGGGAAGGCAAATAGTTTTATAGCAGAAATTGTGTTTTCAGCTGATTGTGAAGATTGTCATTTTTGTTCCTAAGGAATAGTTAAAGTCAAAAGGTACGTGTCTTATTTTTTTATTATGTTAATGAAGACCTTAGAAAACGATTTGACTATTTACTTTAAGTGAACAGTGTGTATAACTAATTTTACAGTTTAATATCTTTAATTAATTAATTAGCTCTAATGGATTAAATTTCCCAAAGTTGAGTATTTTGTCTATGTATATACCTTAATTTTCAATGTAGAGATTTAAAAAAAATATTGCATGAAAAAAACTGCAGTAAATCATAATGCGGTAGATAAAGGGTTAAGCTCACACACACACACACAATCTGATTATTCATCAATTGAAACACTTCTGTGAGAATTCTTCTGCTTGTATACATCTGAAAAAGTTTCTGGTTAAAAGTTAACATAGCATTCCATGAAAAATAGTAAAATGTATCAGAAAATAATATATATATATATATATATATATATATTTGAACCACGCCATACTAACTACCACCGTAAAACCCAGATTTTTTTGGGGGGGGAAGAGATGTGGATGCAGATTTATGTGAAGAAGATAAAAATGCCATGCTCCTCAACAAATGAAAAAAGAAAATTAATTGCAAAAAAGAGGGAGAGAAAGAAAAAAAGGGACTCATCCATGGGGACCCCAAAGAAAATTTGGTATTAATTATATAACTATATATATATTTCATCAGTAGCGCACACAGAAATTTTTCAAGCGGGGGTGGGGGGTTCCAGGGTCAAAAGTTCACCATTCTTGTATCATGCTCCTTTCGATTTTGTCGATTTTCGCGAACAAAAAACAGTAAAAAACTAATTATTGAATAAATAATTAGCATTAATTAACAAAATTAATCATTAATAACAAATACTTAATTAAATTTTACGTACAATATACTTAGAATTATAATCAATCGGAAAAAAAATCAAGGGCTTTGGGGGTTCGACCCCAGGTCCCTTGTGTGCGCCACTGTATTTCATTTTATGTAGGCTTTCATCAAAATTATTGAAACAGAAAAGAAAATTCGCATGGTAAGTACTTACCTTTACAGCTGCAGTGACTCAAGTAACGCCCAAACCGCACGATCGTGACGGGCAACGAAATCCCGAGTCCTATAAGCCACATTAATAGAGTAGAATTAATATTTTTTCTATTTTACAATTATTAAACATTAATTCAAAAAATTTGTATCGAAGCAATTAGAAATATATTGATAATTACCTTTTTACGACAGATAAAAAGAAGACGCATTTTCGTTGTATTTGAAAACAAAGCTAAATTTGCCAACTGAAAGTAAAACATGGACCACAACCATTGTCTGTTGATAAAAAATAACACTTTATACTTTCTGCAAACCGGCTCAATCGTTATATCTCGATTTTCTTACATAGGACTGTTCCAGAAACAAAAACGTTTACGTTTTTTGAAACATTTAGGAATACTATTTAACCCTTTACAGAATCATTAGGTTGTTAAGAGTAAATATTAGTGTGTAACTGTTTATTTCAGTTCACATTTAGACGTCAAACAAAAGAAATCATAAGAAAAATACAAAACAATGTGTAGTGTTTCGGATCAATGTGTTTTTATCAAACTTTTTTTTTCATTTGTTCAAATATACTTTATTATTGAATAAAATAATATTTATCAAACAAAGTAAAGCATATAAGGAAATAGAATTATTATTATACGATACAATAAACTGAAATAAGTAACAATAGCAAAAGAATACAACTTTTATGAAGGCTTCATAATTAGTGCAAATTTATTTGAGTTTTTTTGGATGTGTGGAAAAACATTGTCGTTTTTGTAATAACGTTCAGTACACGTTTTAACTTCACATTCTGAGTAAAATATGAAGAAAATGAAGATAAGGTTATAATCAAATACGACAATCCCCAATTTTAAAATGGAAAAAAAAAATGTTTTCCTTAGTCATGAAATAGTTAACAGCAATGCTGTTTTTATGGTGAATTGGCTTTTTGTGTGTACATGTTCACATATCATGAGCATCTAAGAATTAAGGTATGTAAAGTAATATTTTGGTTTTGAATAAGAGTTCAAAACGTGTTTATGTTGTTAACAAAATTATTTTACATTTTTTTTTTTTTTAATATTAACCGTAGAAATACTGGAATTGCAATTTTTAAAATATTTTCTTACGATCAATGGATAAAATTTGCAATGCATTTGGCACGATAGAATTTCTTAAATGGCTTATTAAAAATAAATTCGATGAAGTCACATTGTATTAATATTAAGAGAAATTTTTCAGAAATCACTTAGGATAAAATACATTAGCTCATAATAAAAAATATTGATATTCTGAAAATAAATGGCGGATATATATATATAAAGGTTAAAGAACTATGATTAATTATATATTAATTTATGAATAACACAGATTTTTATTTGTGGCTTAATTAATCAATTCAACAATATAATAAATATTTATAAAATGTTCGAGAAAGGTGTTCGTATTATGAATACCCTAAAGAAAATGAGATAATTACATGCACATATTCATATACATTGTTCTTATTTTAGTATTGCAATGATATTTAAAGTACTAATGATTACATTCATACATCTGTTACGATCTTATCGGAGTCAGAGGAAATATTTAAAAATTCAGCACACGTATTATAATTATTCTATAATATGGACTATAACTATAAGTGAAAAGTCATTAGAAAACATTAATAAGTAGCAAAATATTATAGAACATGCAAAATCTTTCGTGAAAGAGTTATTTTGTATCTTTATTTTGTAAAAATAAGATTAAAATGTTGTTATCATGAAATATTTGTAACAAAATAATGTCTTATTGCAAAAATGAAAAATGATAAAATAATAATTATTAGCAGACATTATAGTTTTTTTAAATACTGAAAAAAAACGGCACTTTTATAATAAAATAATACTCACAGGATTTGGGCAAACTATTAAAAATCAACAGCATTATCAAAAATGAACAGAAAAATGTGTGGGTGATATCAAAAGCAATTATATCATTAAGAAAAATAATCAAAATAAAAATAAGGTGGATTCAGTTTAAAGTCAATAGTTGTTATATATCTTTGAAATTTAAAAAAAGATAAAACAGTCAGATTTTGATGGTTCATGAAATAAATAAATATATTAATTATTTTAGTGAAATTAAAGGGCTATTTCAAAAAAATATCTTAATATATATTGCAAGAATAATCTTTTAAGCAAGTTTTGTTCTTAAATAAATTCGAAATGAATACAAATTTCTGATTTGATTTGCAAAATTGATTCTATTTTTATTTAAATTTCTGTTCTTAGTGGATAACAAAGGATTTAAAAGGAAATTGAACACTTTCAGATAGAAAAATATTTATATTATATATTAACTTTGTTATGTATTAGTTAAGAAGAAAATATTTTGATAATTTTTATTTCTTTTCACTTTTTAAATTAGACAGTTTTTTCTGAATAAATATTTCTTCATCTATATAATTTATTCTACATTTTTTTCCATCTTTCAGGTTCTCGTGTATCAGCCTTTTGGTATCCGATTACGTTGAGAAATAATTTTTTTAATGAGATATTAGGATTTTGTATGTGTGTGTTTCAGATTTGTTTACTAAGTTAAAGGAGAAAAAATAATATTGTAAAGAGAAGAAATTGAATACCAAATAGAGTACTGAAAATTTATAAAAAAAGATACATATACGTGACCCATTTAAAAAAAAATGTTTATGAACTAATTTTCAACTTTTGGACATTCCTATTACATTACTATTCCTTTTTAAAATGACTTAAAAATGGAAAGGGTTTTTAATTTTTACAAAAGTAGAACTTTTTATATAAATATAACAAGCAGTCTCGCACACAAGGCACGGGGGTCCTAGGTTCCTGACACCCCCATAGCTTTTGATTTTTTTTCGATTGGTTATAATCCTATGTATGTTACGTAAAATTTAATTATGCATTTGTTGTTAATAATTAATTTTATCAATTAATGTTAACTATTTATTTAATAATTAATTTGTATTTTTTTTGTTCCCAAAAATCAACAAAATCAAAAGAATATTTTGGGCAGCGTATTGGAGCATTATACCAAAATGGTGGACTTTCGACCCTGACACCCTCCTTGAAAATGTTTTGTGTGCGCTACTATAACAAGTGATAAGCGATTGCTTATAGTAAAATCGTAACCAGTGGCGCACACAAGGGGATGTCCTAGGGGTCCGGACACCCCCCATAGCCCTTGATTTTTTTTCGATTGGTTATAATCCTATGTATATATTACGTAAATTTTAATTATTTATTTGTTACTAATAATTAATTTGATTAATTAATGCTAATTGTTTATTCAATAATTAATTTTGTATTGTTTTTGTTCCCGAAAATCGACAAAATCAAAAGAATATGTTGTGCGGCGTATTGGAGTATGATACCAAAATGGTGGACTTTCGATCTTCAACCCCTCCCCCCTTGAAAATTTTTTGTGTGCGGTACTGATTATAACTATACAATATTATTTTTAAAAGATTTGGTCAAGACAATTTTAATATCTCACAAAAAATTACACAAGAAATTTCAGTTTCAGATTATCATAGTTTTTTTAACGATACCTGTCCCAGTTACAAATATTTCTGGGGAAAAAAAACACTTTTAAACTGAGTTACTGCATCCTGGAAGTTGCAACCATTCTTATTAAAACAGTTGTGACTTCTCAGTACTAGTTAAATTGAACCATAAAATATTTTTGTCAATTTTGGGAGAAATCCGCACATTTAAGGTAATCGCATACCTGTCTTGTGAAATTATCGTTTTCCATCTCAAAGCTATACTTTATGTTGAAAGCATTTAAATGCATCGAAAAAGCAAAACGTGATGGTTTCTGTAAATATATTTTTTAATGATTTTTTTCCTTTCAATATTTTTAATAACTTGAAAGCCCATACAAAATAACTAAAATAACATAAAATATTTTTAAAAATCGGATGGAAAAAAGGAATCGGTAACATTCATTATGTTTTACCGTTCAGATGTTCTTTAACAAATAATTATAACAGTCTTAGTTTAAGGATATAAGTAGAAATTCTCATACTATTAACACCACATTTACGAATTAAAAATGGTTGGGAAAAAACAGACCCTTCTATAAAATAGTCAAACACTTGTTATACTTTATAACGTCAAAAATAAAATATTTTTAAATTTTTACTACGCACTAGCTGAGGTTTATATGTTTGAGGTCAAGATCAGATTTTGTTAATTTTCGAAAATTTTCGTATTTGGAAAACTTTTTTGAATTTTCTCGTTGAACATTTTTTGATTGCCTAGTTCTGCCGGACTCTATGTCCGGTAATCATAGCCATTTACTCAAGCAATTTGAACCACAATCAGATGAAGAGACTGAGCTGAAAACCTGCTTTCTTCATATACAGCAGCGTGATAAGAAACGCCACCCTCTGCTCGAGGAGTGTTTATTAGGAACAGGACTCGAATATGCGGCTCGACTAAAATATCTCCTCCCACGAACTCAGCTCCAAGTCCACTTGATTACCACAGCTTTTAACGAATCTGGTGGGTGAGTGAGTGTTTATTTACATGGTACTATAAAGCCACATTAAGGTATTGGCCGCGGACCTCTTAAATTTGAACCACGCTCAAGTGATGAGGATGACTCTTGAGCTGCCCAAACTACCACACCGTACTCTTGGGAGGACTTTTAATCTTGACAGACTTAACTTGCATCAACCTCTCTACACAGCGGATCTTTAGTGGTGACTGAATGAATGTCTATTAACGTCGTACTGTATAGCAAAACGAAGGCTATTGACAACGCACATCGTAATTTCGAACCACAGTCAAGTAACGAGGATTACACCTGAGCTGGTATCCATTCTTCTAACTTTAACAGCACACCATCAGGAGGATTGCCAACAGATTTAAGATGCATCAGTCTCTCTACACGACGGGTCTTCAATTGCACTAGGACTTGAACTCATGACACGCCATCGACGAGATTGTGACGATTCCCACTTGGCTACCATGGTCTCTTTATGAATCTGGATCTTATTCCTTATCATTAGATGATTGAGTAATTGACTATTGACTAACATCAGCCTTAGAGGCAAAACGATGGGTTTCTAATGGCGTACCTTGTAGCTTCGAGCTAAAAGTTGAAGTGAGGAGAAGTGATAACACCTCTTAACTTTAACACCATCTAATATGAGGAATTCGAACCCCCTCAACTTTAACATGCAACAACTGCTCTACATGAGAAACCTTTAATGAAACCAAAACTGATTATTCAGTTAACTAATACACAGCTGGCCACCAGCTTGCGACTATGTAACTCAGTGCTTCTCAAACTTTCAATATTTGCAACCCAATATTCAATCATAATTTTTATCGTGCTTCCCCCCTCCATGCAATAACAATGTATTTAATTCAAAAGTTCTATACTTTGACGGTAAAGCTACAAAACGACTTTAACCTCTTAAGGTATCCGACTACGTTCGGAACCGTGATTTTGCACAAGCGTGTAAAAAGATAATATTTATGATATTTAGTGTCACTTAGATTAGAATACATGTATAAAATTATTTTAAGGACATTATGACAAAAAAAATTATTTAAATACAATATTTTGGCAAAAAATTAACTTAGAATAACCTTTTTTCCAAATGTTCTCCTTTTTTTAAAAATGCTTCTATTGTATTAATATTTTGCCTGCATATAGCTCAGACCTCTCTACAGAGGCTCAACTAGAATTTTTGAAATGCATAACTCGGAAGTCGGTTTATCCACGTTTTATGAAAACAGAAGGGAGAAATTTTAAGAAAATACGCCGATAATTATTTCAAATGGTGGTAACTCTGAAAATAATTTGAATTTTTCAAACATCATAATTGAGCCTCTGTACAGAAGTCTGAGCTATATACAGGCAAAATATTAATACAATAGAAGCATTTTTAGAAAAGGAGAACATTTGGAAAAAAGGTTATTCTAAGTTAATTTTTTGCCAAAATATTGTATTTAAATAAATTTTTTGTCATAATGTCCTTAAAACAATTTTATACATGTATTCTAATCTAAGTGACACTAAATATCATGAAAATTATACATTTCTGCGCTTTTTTAAAATCATGGTTCCGAACGTAGTCGGATACCTTAAGTGCCACCGACGTATAAAAATGCCTCGCTTACCCAAAGCATTAACTGCCCCTGACGTATATATATACGTCTTTCCAAAGTACGACTTTTTTTTTGCGTGTGTGGTACACTGCTATTCATAAAATTATTTCGAAGGCTTTGGCATGCAATAAAAAGACCTTGACAGTGTTTGAGAAAGATTTACTTGTTTCAGAGGATTCGCTTATTTATTCCTTTTCTACCCCCCTCTGCTCAGTACATCGCACACGCACACTTAAATGGAAAACGGTGACATTAGGAATCGATTTGCGTAACTTTCAATCAGCAGTTAAGGGATTAATAATAAATAGTGCAAAGTATTAAGTTAAATGTTAATTTGTGTGTATAATTTTCTGTGTCACTGGTAATTATTAAAGTTGTTCTTAACTTAGTTTTTTAAATTAATAATTATAAAATACATCATGCAATCCTAATACATTCACAAGTGTATAATATCAGTGTAAATGTATATTTTATTTTTACGTCAGAATGTCTTTGTTTGTTTACTTTCAGTAATTTAATAATTTTTAAAAATAATCTTTTGTTTTCGACTTTTCAAAATGCTCGCGCTCTCTTCGTAGATTTATCACGCCTCCCTAGGGGGGTGCGCCCCACAGTTTGAGAAACGCTGATGTAACCTCTGTTACTGTGACTGCTTAAGGCTGTTTAATATTAAAAGATGATAGCTTAAAATCTATCAAGAAATCAAAAGAAGATCTTCAATTAATCTATCAAGAGAATTCCGCTTGTTCTGTCTGAATTAGAACTGCTTAAACACTATCATCGAGGTAAATCTTTTTTCTGCGGTATTATTATTATTGCATAATTTAGATATGTATATATTTATTTGGTCTTAACTTATCTTTATGATAACCGGCGACTTCAGAAGGAATATATTTGTTTATTCTACCACCATTTGTCATTTGCGGTTTATTGCAAGTGCAATTAATCATCTAAATGAGATGGCAATCTATCACATTGTCCTCTGATGTCATTGTTAAATCTTCTTTATTGTTGTCCCAAAACAATGGAATTATTTTTAAGAAGTTGTAAGATGAATTTTACTCAGTTTTGTCGACAGGTTTTACAGTTTTTTCTTCTTTTTATGATCTTTCAGAATTGCGGATAATTGTTTAGAAACCACTGAAACTCTTCACTGTATAGAAAAGCACTGAGAGTAGGCCTTTTTTTTCGTCACGAGTTTTTATATTATATGAATCCTGTCGACTGTATACGCATAGTTTCAAACAATCCTTCTATTTAAAGCTGAATCTACATTTATAAATTAATTAAAACCACAGGTGGTCTTTTAATATACTTCAAATAACGGTAAATGTAATAAATTAAAAATTTATTTATACCTTATATTCTTACGAAAAAGTTCCCTTGTATAAATGCTTATTCATGTATTCTTTTATCATAAGTGTTGTATTAATTCTTTTTCAATAATTTTCAGATTACGTGATCAATTAAGTATGAGATTAAAAGATTTTGGGGGTGATTTAAAATGCGGAAGAGAGTAGCGAAGATGAGAATGTGTGTGGTAGTAAGTATATATAATTTAGGGATTTAAGTTTATAGTTTTTGTAAATTTTTTTCCCTGCATTTCTTTTTCTATGAATTTTTGCCAGGATATTGAATTTATAAAATACTCATTACTTTTAATCTACTATGCACAAAACAAAGGATGAAATGTAAGCCCATATTCACAGAACAAAAAAACACAAACTGTACATTAAAATTGCATCCTAATCATTGTATCAGCTTCTGATAAGACACTTTCAGTACTGTTTTTATTATTGCCAATAATATTTAAAAGTGTACTTGCATTTTTATGCTAGATCGGAAGCTGTAGCATTCGGATTTTAATGCGAGCTGGACATTTCTTCTTAAATAAGGATCAAAGAGAAATACAATATGGGTAACAATGTAAAAATAACATTTAAGAAAATATGTATACAGAAATTCAGATAAATCACAAGCTTTGAAAATAGCTTAAATATCATTTTTGTTTTTGTTTTTTTCTCTTTTGAGATTCTTGGTATCCATTTGGGTACTTTTCTGTTTCGTTTATTTAATTAACTAATAGTTCGATTTGAAAAACACAAAGTACCCGACAGAGGAAGAACTATTTTCGTAGCTAATTAACAAATAACAAAAGAATACGGCCTTGTGGATTTTTTAAAAAAAATTTAAAAAGACGAGTTCTACAAAAGTTGAGTCCTGTTCAACCAGAGGTAAGAGAAAATCTATCCTTTGAAAATATTAAAAAAGTAGTTTATTAATTTTTTAAATTTTTTAGCTAAGAATATTCTACAAATGTCAAATAATTTGCATTCCATGAATATTATTTTATACATATTCTATCACCAATGATCATTTAAAGTTCAAAGGACCAAATGGGTACCGTGAACTTTTGTTTAGACATAGAAACAACTGTTTTCTCAGTATTTCTGTAAGTACTTGATGGATGATGAAATCCAAGCCTTACTTGTTGATAGTATTGGATAATTCTTCGATACACTGGCGGTGAATTCTCCACAATTTTATGGTTAAGGTATCCGACTACGTTCGAAACCATGATTTTAAAAAAGCGCATAAATGTATAATTTTCATGATATTTAGTATCACTTAGATTAGAATACATGTATAAAATTGTTTTAAGGACATTATGACAAAAAAAAAATATTTAAATACAATATTTTGACAAAAAAGTAACTTAGAATAATCTTTTTTCCAAATGTTCTCCTTTTGTAAAAAATGCTTCTATTGTATTAATATCTTGCCTGTATATAGCTCAGACCTCTCTACAGAGGCTCAACTATGATTTTTGAAAATTCAAATTATTTTCAGTTACAACCATTTGAAATAATTATCGGCGCATTTTCTTAAAATTTCTCCCTTCTGTTTTCGTAAAACATGGATAAACCGACTTCCAAGTTATGCGTTTCAAAAATTCTAGTTGAGCCTCTGGACAGAGATCTGAGCTGAATACAGGCAAAATATTAAAACAATAGAAGCATTTTTTACAAAAGGAGAATATTTGGAAAAAAAGGTTATTCTAAGTTAATTTTTTGTCAAAATATTGTATTTAAATAATTTTTGTCATAATGTCCTTAAAACAATTTTATGCATGTATTCTAATCTAAGTGACACTAAATATCATAAATATTATCCATTTACACGCTTTTGCAAAATCACGGTTCCGAAAGTAGTCGGATACCTTAAGGATGATTCTGTTGTAAAACATTTAATCCAAACAAAACCAGAAATAAAAATGATACTTTTTATTGGAAGGTTCTTAACGGTACTTGTGGTTAAAGAGTTTTTGGTTAGTAAAAATATATATTTGACTGGTAATATTGTGTCAAATTGCACTGGTGAGGTTGCAGGAAGCTTCCCAAAAGAGTCCAGAAGAAGACAGAAAAACTTGCACTATCAAATCAAACGTAACAAATCTGTTTTTTTATCAAGTACATTTGTCATCAATCATGAAGGCAATTGTAGTAGATGGTCAAAGGCAAATTAAAAAAGTTGATGTAAGATAACCCATCGTAATAAAATCATAAAACACTTATATATGAGGTGTTGATATGAGGGATGAATAAGAATTATTTTAGGCTATTAAATATTGCAAAATATTTAATCACCTAAAGAATTAGACAATGCGTATCTATGAACATTTTTCAGACATAGCGGCATCCAACTATTAGATATTGCGTATTCAACCATTCTAGAAAGATAAGATTCCTATAAAAGGCAGGTTCCATATTTAGTTGATTTTAAGCTTGTTATCTTCGAATGTTTAATAAAAAAGGAATTTTTGGAAACTCTTCAAATGAAGATGTTAGTCCAAAAGCGGATTCAAATAATTGTTCCTTCGCCAGTAGAGGAATCAAGTTTGATGGAATTTAAATATTTCCTCAATATGTAAATGTAATTAATCAAGTGAAGTGCACAATCCAAGTTATAAAAGGAAGTCGAGAGTAAGACACAATTAGTGTGATATTTATTTGGGCCTGCAAAGCAAGAAATGCTTCTTTCTAATTTATTATAAATAAATGCTTTCGAATTTATTATAAATAAATGTTTTAAAAAAGAATTTGTTACCTAGAAAATTCTTTTGGAAATTATGTTAGTATCAACATGTTTTACCAAGGTAACCAATTGGATATCAGTTACGCTTATTAATTAAACTGCTAAAATTGTGCTTGTTTCTGGGTTTGAAAAGGCTAAATAATGAACTAACATTATATTTGTTAAATTTTTATATTAATATTTTAAAGCCTGACAATCATTGGTATCTAACACAAACCATTTATTGACAAAAGGAATAAAAACTCAAACATTCGAGCTACGAAAAAAAGTTCGGAAAGACATTTTTGTATGACTTATGACGCGTTTCATAAATCGAACACTGGCGGGTAACACTTGGTTTTCTCGCATGCAGTAGCGTAACATACACCCCCGCAAGCCCCACATTGCGGGAGGCTCAGGGTCCTGAGGGGCCCGAAACCTGACTTTGCAGGGGCCCTAATATTTTCCGTTACGCCACTGCTCACATGATTCTAAAAATATGATAAATGATATTTAAATTCTAGACTTAATTTTTGTACACATTTTTAAAAAAACTACCAAGTAATTTTTAAGCCTCACTTAGAAATAACACTGACTAAATACGAAACTAGGCCAACTCTCCCATCATACAGAAAAGCTATTCTTATCTGAGTTTTATTGCAGGTAAGACGAAGCTTTTGAAAGGAAAAAGCTTTACCATTAATTAAAAAAATACATAAATAATAAACAGGGACTCATACATTTAAAGGCTTCTTGCGATTACTTAAGGTATCCGACTACGTTGGGAACCGTGATCTTAAAAAGCGCATAAATGGATAATTTTCATTATATTTAGTGTCACTTAGATTAGACTACATGTATAAAATTGTTTTAAGGATATTTTGACAAAAAAAAATTATTTAGATACAATATTTTGACAAAAAATTAACTTAAAATAATCTTTTTTCAAAATGATCTCCTTTTGTGAAAAATGCTTCTATTATAATAATATTTTGCCTGTATATAGCTCAGACCTCTTTACAGAGGCTCAACTATGATTTTTGAAAAATTCACATTCTTTTCAGAGTTACTACCAAATGAAATAATTATCGGCGTTTTTTTCTTAAAATTGCTCCCCTCTGCTGTCGTAAAATGCGGATAAACCCACTTCTAAGTTATATATTTCAAAAATTTTAGTTGAGCCTCTGTAGAGAGTCCGGACTATATACAGGAATAATATAATTATAATAGAAGCATTTTTCTCAAAAGGACAACATTTTGAAAAAAAGATTATTCTAAGTTAATTTTTTGCCAAAATATTGTATTTAAATAATTTTTTGTCAAAATGTCCTTAAAACAATTGTATACACGTATTCTAATCTAAGTGACACTAAATATCATGAAAACTATCCATTTATTGGCTTTTGCAAAATCACGGTTCCGAACGTAGTTGGATGCCTTAATTACAATATACTCAAAAAAAAAAAGAAAAGAAAATACTGACTGTAAGTTGAAGGAAGTAGCACAAACTACCTTCATATTAAAATTCAAGGAGTAATAATCATATTGATAAAAAGTATAAGAATACAAGGAAAACTAAAATTTTTAAAACAAGAATTAATGAGAAAAAATATTGTTACATTCGGCCTTAAATTTTGAGTTTTTTTACTGTCTATTAGTACTTAGAATAGTAATCTTGGCTCCAGTAGCCGAGTGGTCATGGTCGTGAACTTGTGTCCGGAGTGGTATACCAGCTCAATTGTTGTCCTCAATTGACCTTGATTTATAATCACGAAGTCTCCAATAGCCCTCGTGTTGCTTCAGAGTGTAAGGATAATTAACGATCAGCTCATTCTTTCTCGCACTCGAAATTTTTTTTTAGTGTTCTTCTGACGTACCGCATACTGTTGTTGAGCTGATGGCTCAAGATAGTTTACATCCACTGTTTCAAAGATTTAGAGCAAAGGTTCCCAGACTTTTTTGTCCTATAGACCTCTTTCCATATTTTTTGGTTTGTGACAGAACCCTGCTTAACCCGCGATCACTCGCGCGGGGTGTTCTGTACACCCCAGCAACAAGAAAATCTTCCCAGGAATCTAATAAAAATGCGTAGAACCACGATTTTTTCTGTAGCTGCACATTTTAGGTCATTGAACCTTCAGGCCTGATGCAATCCCTCTTTCTCGAACGATTGGAATGTAATGACCTTTAAAAGTTTATCCGGGGCTGAGAACTCCCGCGAGAAATTGAGCATTTGTATACAGTCTGCTCTGAATGTTTGGAAAATGATTCAAATATTATTTTTCTACTTTCTACTATCATTATCTTATTAATTATAAAGTATATTTATTATTGGTATATACATTTTATACTGGTCTATGAAAAAATATAAAATTATGTGTTTTAGAATGTGAAAATTTTGTATGTTTAGTTTAAGTTAATGTTAGTTTCATTTGCATGCAATAAATTTAATAATTTTATTTGTATAATACAAAAAACATCTCGTACTTTATAAATATGTATCATAATGATTTAATTTTATTTTCATAATTAAATACACGTGTTAAAAGTTTGGGGTGTTCTCTACACCCCGCGAGTAACGACGGTAGCAAAAACAAGTGCGAGTGACCGCGGGTTAATTAATATAGAATTTTTGCAAACTTATCTTATTTTCAACATTTAGTATCAATCTTGTCAAGTTTAACCTTAATTCTCCTCTGTTATAGTAGTACCCAGTTTCTTTCTTTCTTTGTTTTTGGAGATGGCAGCCACGCTCAAACTCCTTCTCACTACGAAAATCAATTAAAAAACACACACTTTCTCCCGATATTTTATAATTCGGGACAAATAACAGGTTTGTCTTTTAAAAGACAAATTGCTGACATCCATTTCTAAACTTGAAGATTTCCGTTAGTGCTTATTACGATCAGTTCTTATTGTAACATAACATTTTTTTTCAATGTGATCATATAAATTCAATGCCATCTTTAGCATTATCATAGTCAAAGCATTCTCAAACCTGGTTTCAAAATGTGAATAAAAGCTAGTTAAATGTTGAACGCAGGTTAAAACGTCTGTAGATTGTCTGTAACAAATTGAGAAAATTCGGGCCCTCCAGTATATTATACTACTTTAGCTTCACTCTGAAGAGAAACGCTGAAACAGTTCTTGTTTTATAAAATTTATGCTGTCATCTTATAAGTGCAAATTAACCTCAGGAAATTTAGTAAATATAAATCTGTTAAATAGGTAAAATTTGGTTTCCATTGGATTAAATTTTTTTCTAAAATTAAAATGATGTAGTTTAATAAGAGCCACTATCATAGACCCCCAAATTATTTTTTTGTTGACGTGGACCCCTTGCGGGTCGTCATAGACCCTGGGGGTCTATATAGACCACTTTGGGAATCAATGATTTAGAGCTTTGTATACGTAAAATCTGTGAACAAATTGGATTTTGAGATTTATGCACAACAAATGCCAATAAGGATTCTTTTTGAACTTTAGTACAAATGCTAATGTAAATCCATCCAGTAATAAGAGCCATATTTACCGCATTGTGAAAAGTTTGCATCTGAGCAGAGTATAGTTTGATCCAAAAAATTCTGTATAAAAACATCTCTAACTCTGTTTGCGAAATTTGCTGAGAAATATCAAATCTTTTTTTATATAACCGACCATTCTAGCCACTTGCTCCGATTACTTGGCCCATTCCGCAGTTTATCTACAGTATTCAGTTTATCTTAAACATCGTTGTCTGCTCGTATTTGGGAAATTTTTTGTATACGATTTCTTTTAATCACCTAAGTTTCAAAGATGTCGGTAATAGTATCAAGACGAGTTCACTATGACGGAAGTATAAAAAGGGAGGCCAATTTAAAAACAGAAAAAAGCGGAAATGGAGCAACAGCCACTGAAAATTTGACACGGATGAAACAAATATACGTCGATGGCGTAAGCAAAATGATAAATTTTGCTTGCAAACGTTCAATAGTCTTTACTAATTATTTTACATTCTTATTTAATACATTCTTTCAAAAAATGTAGCGTAAACAAAGGCATAGGACGGCACGGAAGGCGACATCTTGTAGGAAAATGGCGACACCAGCACCATTTCCGAAGTCAGCTGTTACATTGGAAATGATGAATTATTTTCGAAACATGATACCGACGGTTAGAGTAATTATAGGTTCATGTTTGTACTTGAAAGTTTTTAATACTGGTAAAATAAGTAAATTATTAACTTTTTATTTCTCCTTAAATTTTTTTTAATTTCTCGAGTAAATACGGTACACACACACACACACTACACCCCAACACACACATTATACTATATATAACAACTTCTCACTTATTATTTTATTTTATTATATATATATATATATATATAATAAAATAAAAATCAATAAGTAGAAAAAAAATAAAGGCAAGAAAAGAAAGAAATTATTGGATCCCAAGAAACATAACAATTGAAGATACCAAAGGAGTCTTTAGACTAAAATGGAAGCCTATTATAATTTCTAAAGCTGTCGCTGAATTAGGCCAGCGAAATTAGGGTTAAGCAATGATTTATGGTACCACCTTTCCCGTATAGCAAAAATTTCCAACCTTATAAAAAGAACTAAGCCATATTGAAAAATTAGGCCTATATCAATCACTCGTGGATGAAACACCAGATCGTAAAATAAAATGAAAGTGTGAATAGAGAATTGAGAACAGTAGGTTTTTCTCTCATAGAGATGAATATTAAGAAAAAAATTCCATAGGAAAAACTAGGATAAAAATTTACATGAAAAAATGTTAACCATAATATATATAGGAGAACTTTTGTTCTAGAAGTAGATCAATAGTCATAAAAATCTTTTATCGGCACTTAGCATTCAGGAAATTTTCTCTATTCTTCTATGTTCTGTAATCATAGAATCCTCATAGAGTGTTAAAAAAAAAGCATTAAGAGACGCTAAAGCTCCATTTTTGGAAAATTCGAATTTCTTACCTAATAGTGAATACTAATAATCTTTTATGATAACTTACAATCTGTCAAAAAAATTACAATTTTCAATTGCTTTCATTTAACTTTTAAGAAATTTGTAGACTTTTATATGATATTTTTAAATGTGTTTAAAAAAATGTGAACATAATTCTTTCTATCAAGCACTTTTTATTTAATGATCCTCTGAGTGAAGAAAAATAATCATATTCTCGATCTATTTCGTAATTTTTAAAAAAATACTGATAAAATTGCATACCTCACAAATTTTAAAATGTATGTTCCACTTTATGGAACACTGGAATGAATCTGGCTGAAACTGTTGCACAAGAATGGGTAATTTAAAGCGTTAAAATTAGTTTAAAAAATAACTTCACTTTAAAGATTAATGGCTATATGTATGCAATACAGTAAATATATAATCGTGAGGCACTTTTCCGCAGAGACATTAATTGATGGATTGTTCATTAGCCTCGTCCTTAGAAGTAATGCAAGGGGTATTGGCAACGGACCTCCAAATTTCCTACTATAATCAAGCAGAGAAAACGACATCTGAGTTCCCCACTACACCAATGTGAAGGCTTGGAGCTTTGGCAGTATTAGAGTGTTTACATTCTCTACGGTGAGTTTTTATTGTACTCAGGGCTTGAGCTTACGATTCAATATAAATAACAGTGACGAGCTCGTGATTTGACTACTCAGCTAAAATGACCGCAGTGATATACTCAACGTCATATGCATACTGATATCAGTTTTATTACTTTCACGAAACGCACAAATCATCCGAAGTTTAAAAATAACTCCACAGTCCGTAAATTACCAAAATTTTTCTACACGTTATTAATTCTACAGGATGACACGTCTTTCCAAATTGCTAGGCTTTTCGGTCATGTGAGGTCTGGTCTGCAATATCTCAATCAATAAAATCTCGACGGTAATTAGTGAACGTAAAACACGGTGCATAAATTTACATGTGAACCTCACACATAGATAAAACTACAGAGAAAATATAGCATCCCTCTTAGTTGACATAACGAATAATCGTTTGTTTAAATGTTATCATCAACATGACAAATTGAGCCTCCCCTTGCTACTGTTTTCGCGCAGGTCCATTTTTATCTTTGTTCATCCGAGATATTTAATATGCATACGTCGATTGCGAAAAGGTTTCGCAAACAGATCACGTTGGGTCTATTAATTTCTATCTACAAATTCGAGCATTTTCTTTGCATATAATTGAACAATTTCTTATTCTATGCTATCGTACAATCGTAAAAAATTGTTGGGTCCAAATCAGTGTGTGACTTGTAACAATCGGGGCTAATCTATTGTGAAGTCCATAGTGCAATTTACTAAACCACGAAGCTTATCTCCGCCTCATTCTTACGTGTTACTTAATATAGACTATGATTAATGATTTATGAGACTAATAAATATATTGTGTGCAGTCTTAAAAGCTAGGGCTAATAAACTGGAAATATACTAAGAAAAAGATTTTGGCGACATTATTACTTAGGATTTTCTGTTCACTATAATACACAAAAACAATTCACTCAGTTAATTTTTTTAGTTTTGGTATTAATTTTAAAAGATTTGTTTACTGCACAGCATTTACTCTTTTAGCTATATTTTGTAATTAACATAAAGGAAGGTAAATTTTTATACAGGCATTCAATTAAACATATTTTTTAAGGTATCCGACTACTTGCGACAACTTTTTTTAAAAAAAGATGGACATTTTTTTATGGTTTTTAGATTTATTTAGTACATTTTAAAGAAAAAGGCTAAAATTAAGAACAGAAAAATAAATTGTTATTAGTAAAATGGGAAAAATGGGTAAAAACCGACACAAAATTACATAAACGGGGCCCGTTCTGTACAAATAGCTAAATGAGCAAATCCTCAATTTTTCAATTTTGATGTATTTCTTTGCTATTTCTTTTTGAAATGGTCTTCAGGATAAGAGATATTTTAATTTTTACAAAATATCTTGGTTATTATACGAAATTGCTTAAAAAACAGTGATTATATTCACATAAAGAATTGTAAATTTTGTAATAAAACATTGATTGATAAATCTGAAAGTTGAAAACACTTTACTATTATACAGAACATACACAAAAAATTACAGCAAATTATTTCAAAAACTTTTCGAGAAATCGCTGTGCCCGTTTGAGCTTTTCGAAAAAAAAACACATTTCAAATGAAACGCATTTTAAAGTTTGGCATCTTATTATAAAGTTATAGCATCTGCTTCTATACTAAAACACTTATAGCTTTTGGTCTAGTAAATGGAAAAAAAAAAACTTGGTGTTTTTTTTATGAAGCTAATAAGATGGCCTATAAAATACGATAATAAAAAAAAATTGTCAATTTTTTTAAAAAATCATGATTTTAGGGTAGTCGGATACCTTAATTTTTAAATATTTGTTTCTGTACAACATTTACTCTTTTAGCTGTATTTTTCAATTAACATAAGGAATGTAAATTTTTACACACCCATTCAATTACCAAAATTTTTTTTTAAAAGTGTAAAATTACTATCAGATTATAAGACCCAAAAAAAGACCATAACATTTTCTAATCGATTGTTAACTATAGATAAAGATTTTAATTAGACAAGAAAAGTTAAGTTTTAGTGTTATATATGTCTATTTTTCCGATTCAATCTACTTCCTGCATTAAATAAATTTCAATGATAAAATAAATCTGCAGTTGATGTTTGGCTAAAACCAAATTAATCTTTGGAGGATAAATAAGTTATCAAAAGAAGCCGGAAGGTATGCTAAAAGAAAATTATTTAATATACTTTCCCATTGTTATTTTTTAATTACAAATAGCCTTTTTCGCTTAATATCTTGTTGAACTCTCTGGCCGGAACATAAATTTTTTGCCGCTCTTAGAAACATCCATCTGACAGACAAGTACGCAAATTTTTTTGAATTTTATTACCTTAAGGAATGTTTTAAATGTCCTATCACTCATGAAATTGAGTAAAATTTTTAATATTTAAGTCTTTTTATGAGGCACACTATATTGATGTATTTTTATCACAAGAATTGTGACTAATATTTTTATAAAAACTTATTAGAAATTATTTATATTCATGTAAAAATAATTAAAAATAGTAATACCAAACAAGAAAAAACTGTAGGAATATCCATCTGATAGACGGTGATAGATAAGAAAAATCGCACATATCATGAATTGAAAAAAAATCGCCAAGTACCACCACGTAATCCTCTCACTGGGTAAAGTCCAACTGAAGATGCCAAGGCAGCCCATCCCAAAAATCAGACCTCAGCGTTATCTACAGGCATTAAAACAAATCATCCTCCTCTGAGAGACGGATGTTCCAAACAGAGGGTTAATATAGGAGACATTATCCTAATAAGATTGTTTTTCGGTTACCTCAAAAGTTTCCATAGTTATGGGATTACGGTAGCCAAATGGTCAT
Organism: Trichonephila inaurata madagascariensis; assembly: GCA_019973955.1. Classification (NCBI taxonomy): domain Eukaryota; kingdom Metazoa; phylum Arthropoda; class Arachnida; order Araneae; family Nephilidae; genus Trichonephila; species Trichonephila inaurata. The sequence continues at coordinate 44,871 of BMAV01026850.1, forward strand.
ATTCGATAATTTGCAGTTGGCGTTGTACTTTTGAATTCATGAGTTCGAGTGTTGGTATCAATAAAAGAAACCCGTTTAGAGGAACTGAATCGTGTTAAATCTATCGAGGCTCAAAATCCACAAATTAAAGTGATGTAAAGGTTTGAAGGGGATGTGGAAATGTCCTCCTTTGATCGTAGATGAGAAATTATGTTGTTGTTGCCAATCCTTCGGGGTCTGACGAAGTCAGACAAGATAAATTAAATCGTTGACTCTCAAAAAGTCCAGCTCGAGAAGGGTATCCGTGTAGGTATCTTAGCTTTTGAGATCCATGCAACGCATTATGTGTTTGGGGGGCAGCCTGGTGATCTTGACACCTTGAGAAGACCTTTTTGTTCGCTGAGAATGAGAGGCACTTGATTTGACCAATAGCAAGACGAGAGAGTGTAGTCTGGGAGCATCTGTCACACTTGAGAGCTAGGGCCAAACCGGGTCTATTACCCCCCCCCACATACCAATGGTGAGTGGGGGGCCCTCTCCACTCTATAAATTTTGAGGTTTTAATGAGTATAATTCCAGCTGGGTAAGGGCAGAGGAGGAGGGAATTTGGAAGATCACAGCCCTCTTTCGATAATTTGTCCCCAATTTCATTGCCGTAAAGTTCGACGTGAGATGGGATCCACTGAAAATGGATATTATAGTTCAGCTATATATGTTTCTGTTTGTGTAAGATGGAGACACTGATTTTGTCATCAACAATAAACCATTTGTAAAGGTGTTGAAGTGAACTACAGGTATTGGATAGAATTCAAAGATCACAGTAATTCTTCTTAGCAAGGCAGGAATGGCCTAAAGTCCCACGTCAATGGCTATTAGTTCACTTCTGGAAACTGAGCAGAAATCTGGATTGCGTTTTTTCACAGACAATTTTTCCTGGAGAGTAACGATATGGATACCGCTACCGGTCTGGTTAGATGTTTTACTACCATCAGTATAAATCTTGATTGCATAGAGAAAATGATGAGGTCCATCATCATCCTTCGTAGTGAAACTTTAATAAATAATCAGCCCGTAATTACCGTTCACCAGCAATTGGCTACCTTTTCTACATTAAATCTTATTAAAATTGCAAGTTCTTCCAGCTTTTATTTTCATTTATGAAATTGTTAAAGAAAATGTTTTTCTATATATGACATATTTAACCTGGCTCATGTCTTCTATATAAAGTCCGGATTAAAGACTTTATTTCAAAGGAATGTGTGCACGCTACTATTCAAAAATCTTGAATACTCGTAAATTCTCCTTTTAAAATGCAATGTGAAGCTCAGTGGGGCTGAGAGGTAGCGTATTGCGTTTTCACGCCACAGGTCCAGGATTTAAACCTCGGGCTGGGCAAGCCTCAGCCGTTCTTCCTTTCAGAGGGTCGGTAAAGGAGTACTAAGCATATTTAGGAACTAAACACTGGGAATTTCGAGTCAGACTGACCACCTCACCGGACCATCTACTTATGCACCTCGGTGTCCAAGGTCACGGAAACTGATTGCGGTGCAGTAGGCCTTGGCCCTAATGTGCTGTTGCGCCACTCAGTTTACTATAATGTAATGTAAAAAATACAAACTGTTGTATGTAGCAATTGCTCAATGATAAATATCGTTATTTTGTGTTGCATAAAAGCATATTAAAAATTTTTAAATGTCTAGATTTCGTAATTTGATGAAATTTCAAAAGAATCGATATTTTTTTTTTTGGAAGACATGGTTAATTGTATATTTTATTTATTTTATTTCGTCGTGAAGTCACAAGAAGTCACAATGAGTGGTGAGTGTTTATTAAGGTCACACTATAAGAAACACGAGAGCTGTTTGACGACGGACCTAGTACTTTTGAATCACGTTCTGGATGAAATAAAAAAAAAAGCCTAATGAAACTAGTATTTGCAAAATAAATCATAAGCTCATATTAAAAAAAGTAAATTAACAAGTCGTACGTTTTTGGATTGCAAGTTATATCTGACCAATTAGTTTACTTATTAATCAGAGAATTTTAGTATTTTGATAAAGGTTATAAGTGCTCTCTCTGAAAAAACTATAATAACACATCAATTTCTTTTTGCTCTATAAAGTGAAATAAACTGAAAACACAATATATTTTTTAAAAAAATAGATAGTGAAATAAATTATTGTCTGCGTCGCTTTTTGCTTATTTTCGTTCCATATGTGTGTATTTGTTTTTGAAAATAACGTTGTCATATCTAAAAAAACTATTCTTAAGTCTTCCACTTAAACGGATCAAAATAGCAAACTTAATATTTACAATAGTTCGATCACTTAAAAAAATAGAAAATATTTGCATGCTATTTTAATTTGTATGTTAAGGTATCCTCGACTACGCTTGGAACCGTAATTTTGCAGAAGCGTATAAATGGATAATATTTACGATATTTAGTGTCACTTAGATTAGAAAATGTATATAAAATTGTTTTAAGAATAGTATTACAGTAAAAAATTATTTAATTATATTATTTATTTAATTAAAAATTATTTATTTTTTATTTAATTATTTATTAAGTACAATATTTTGACGAAAAATGAACATAGAATGACCCATTTTCAAAAATGGGGTTTTAAAAAATGCTTCTATTATAAATAATATTTTGCCTATATAAGCTCAGACCTCTGTACAGAGGCTCAACTAGAACTTTTGAAGTATATAACTTAGAAGTGGGTTTATCCATGTTTTATAAAAAGGTTATTCTAAATTAATTTTTTGCCTAAATATTGTATTTAATTATTTTTTTTGTCAAAATGTACTTAAAAAAATGTTTACATGTATTCTAATCTAAGGGACACTAAATATCAAGAAAATGATCCATTTATGCGCTTTTTTAAAATCACGGTTCCGAACGTATTCGGATACCTTAATGTATTTGACAGGTATTTAGATAAGGAAGCACATGTATTTCACGAATAATTGTTCAATTGGAGAAAGAACTCCTCTGCACACTTTTTATCAACTGTTCGAATGGGAATACATAGAAAGGACAAGAAATAATTTAATTTTAATTTTTTTAATGAGTTATGAAATAGTCAAATTGCACTGAATTTGAAATAGTTATTTTTTTTTATGGACATACCATTAAAAAAGCAAAACACAGTTTTCCAGTGCTGAGCAAATGAGTAAGTTTTGAGTTTCCCAACACTATACTTACCGCGGTATTGACAAAACGCATTGAAGTTGCAATACTTTTTTTAACATAGTCTCCCTCAATTTATTCATAATGACGAGTGTTTTCAGATTAAGACATTATTTCTCCATTGGCAAGGTTTGACCATTTGACTCTTGCGATATGCACGTTATTTTATCGGTGTCATCCTGCCAGCATGAAGACCTTGAGTGTTGGTTCACAAGCGATAACGTCTCTTAATGCCACTGCGATTGAATGCCTCTTGATCGCGTATGTATTATGTATGAAGAGTTTCTTCCACCACAAGGATTTGATAATGCGACGGGATTGCCGCGGCGGTATGACAATGATGGATCTATTTCGATTCCTGAAACTGTTGTTGGAGAGGCTGAGGTTCGCACGCAAGAGATATTTCCACATGTCAGTTCGAACTTTTGATGGGTCGCTTGTAGGGAAAGGGGTTGTATGCATGCAGATTTCACAGATGGATTGAAATTTCTGTGAAAGGACAATGACTTCTCAGTATGCAGTAGTATATATTTTTCTGTTACTCAAAAATATAGCCAAAGGGATGTATGTATCCGGTAAACCTGTATCCACTTTTTTCAAAACTTTTCGGCCAGATACTGCATTTTTCATGAAGATGCCATCAGTATTTGTTTTAATTGGTTGTACTTTCTTTAAAAACGGATTTTCTTTTTTAAAAAGTGTGTATCGTAAAATCCGGTGTATAACGCGCACTTTTAACTCAAAAAATAAGATCGAAATTTAGGGATGCGCGTTATACGCCGGGTATAAAAATGAAAGCTTTGAAAATTTTAAAAAGTTGACCATAGAGAAGAAAATTAGACTTCAACATATATCGAAACACAGTTTATATAAAAGAAATGACACTCCTTGTGAACTTAAAGGGTTGTATTACTAGAAGTATATATATATACTATTTTTCAAAAAAGTTTGGGAAAAAAACTTGAATATATTGCTGCAAAACATAAGAACATTGTGCAATACATTCTTTAAAATTTTTTAAAAAGGCCATAGAAAAAAAATTAGACTTAACAAAATTCGAAACACAGTTTATAAAAAAAAATGACACTCCTTGGAATTTAAAAGGGTTGTATTACTAGAAGTATATATATATATATAAAAATTTATATATATATATATATATAAAAACTATTTTTCAAAAGCTTGGAAAAAAAGAATATATTGCTGCAAAACATAAGAACTTTTTAATACATTTTACTTTTTTCCAAAAAAGGGGGGTGCTTATACGGAGAATATACTTAAAAATTGAAAATTTCAGCTTGAAAGTATGGGTGAGCGTTATACGGCGGTGCGCGTTATATCCCGGATTTTACGGTATTTAAAAAGTTTGGCTTCAAGTAGATATTTGGACAAATTATAGAATATGTATTATGCATATATTTCTACATATTATATGCAAGTTTGGATTCATATCTCTAACGTAACAAAGCATTGAAATTAGAAGAATAGGTGAATTAAAAGAAACAACAGAACATGTATCAAAAGAGTATATATACTGAATGTGTATTATGCATAAATATGTACCGTAAAATCCGGCGTATAACGTGCACTTTTAATTCAAAAAATAAGATCGAAATTTATGGGTGCGCGTTATAAGCCGGGTATAAAAATGGGATCTTTAAAAATAAAAAGATATGAGCATAGAAAAAAAATTAGATTACTTCATGGATTGAAATACTGTTTCTTTGAATCAAGTAACGTTCCTTATGAACTTAAAGGGTTGCAGTTCTGGAAGTATACTATTTTTTACTAAAACTTGGTCTAATACCTCCGATAAATTACTTCAAAATATAAGAGCATTGCGTGCGTGTATTTCAGTTTTATTCAAAGAGGGTGCACGTTATACGGCGAATATACCCAAAAATTAAAAATTGCAGCTTGAAAGTATAGGGGCGAGTTATACGGCGAATATACCTAAAGACTATAAGAATTGCAGCTTGAAACTATAGGTGAGCGCTATACGGTGGTGCGCGTTATAAGCCGGATTTTACGGTAATTAAATTAATGAGGGCACTATTTCTCTTTTTATTGTAAGAAAAGGATGAACAGTTTAAATTGAAATAATAGATTTTTTGTACAATTTTTTTTTAAATTATTATTTAAGAAAAGTATGCAAAATCATTATCTGCTATATTAACATTCAACATTTACTAAACCAAGTTAATCCTATTTTCGTATGTTATTCTTTAAACCTTTATCTCTTGCGTCATTTATTGTGCGTGTGTTAATAATATACTTTAATTGCTTAGCTATATTATCATAATTTTCACCATTTCAATTAGAGCTGTGTTTGACATGGTCAGTAACCATGTTCTTCATTCAGAGTGCTGTTCCTTTAATATTGCAACGTTACGTAAGTAAATGTTTATGAGTATTGCTGCATTTTTTATGTATAAAAACTCTATCAAGGTTTAATTCAAATAATTATTTCATTTCTACAATGCTTGTAAAGATAGCACTGCTTTAATCAACAAAATTACTTAATGTCTCATTGCCGTAGTTAAAAGAAGCAAACAAGGTTAGTACACGATTTTTATAGAGAATACATGCTTGTGTAAATCGAGGTTTCAAAACATTGCTGTATTATTTCATGATTTCAAAGGTATGACATAAAAAAAAGCAACACTGATGACCTTGTTCAATTATTCAGTATTTTAATTATACTGTTTCTAATGTTTTCGAACAGCTGTTTTTTTTGTTGTTGTTGTTTGTTTTACAACAAATTCTAAATTTTAAACATTCTTATTTAGGAAAAAAATAATGTGATTCATCTTGTGTGTGAGTGTTTTTTTTTATCTTATTGGGAAAAAATTTTATTTTTCAAGAAGATCTTAGAAAAATAATGAATATTCATTTATTTATTGCTTATTAACTTATTTTTTAGCTACACAAAGGTTATTAAGTTATTGCATAGGAACGCTTTTACACTGTTATATTTTCAATAAGAGATTTATAAAAAAAAACACTGTTCACATATAAATTTCATACCACTTTCAATAAATGATATTCATATATACAAAGCGAATTTCATTTTTTATTCCTCAGGAAAAATAATTGGAAGTATTTATTTTTTTTTTTTAAAAAAAGAGGAGTTTTGAGGCTTACAGCATTTTTATACCTCAAACAAGCTATTTTCTATGTATGTAAACAAATCGTTATCAAATCGTAGTCGGATATACCTTAAAGTGTTAAATGATTATTATACTAAATAAGTTAATATAAATACACACACATATATGTATTCTCTTATAATATTCTTGTTTTACAAAATATTGATATTTTAAATAATAAATATTAGTACCTAATCATAAAACTCTTACGTCCTTTTTTAAACTGTTTTAAATAATTAAAAAACCTCTACTTTCATTTTTTAAGGTATCCGACTACGTTCGGAACCTTGATTTTGCAAAAGCGTATAAATGGATAATATTTATGATATTTAGTGTCTTTTAAATTAGAAAATGTATATAAAATTATTTTAAAGAATAGTATTACAAAAAAAAAATCTTTTAAAGTACAATATTTTGAAAAAAAAGGGAACATAGAATGACCCATTTTAAAATGTTCTCCTTTTGAAAAACTCTTCTATTATAAAAATTTTTGTATATACCCAGACCTCTGTAAAAGGGGCTCAACTAAAATTTTTTTGAAATATATAACTTAAATTTGGGTTTATCTTGTTTTGACAACGGGGGGGTTTTAAAAAAAAACGCCGAAAATATTTTGGGTTTAACTCTGAAAATGATGTGAATTTTTTCAAAAAAAACATAGTTGCGCCTCTGTACAGAGGTCTGAACTTTTAGGAAATATTATTATAGTAGAAGCATTTTTTCACAAAAGGAGAACATTTTGAAAAAGGTTATTCTAAGATAATTTTTTCGGGATTGTATTTAAATAATTTTTTTTAAATTTCCCTTTGAACTATTTTTTACATCTATTCTAATCTAAGTGACACTAAATATCATGAAAATTATCCATTTATGCACTTTTTTTAAAATCACGGTTCCGAATTGTAGTTGGATACCTTAAACAATGATGAAAGAAGTTTGCTATTTAGTATGGTAAGAATGTATTATGTTTTACTATAATATGGTAATATGTTTTGCTATGTTAACATAATATGTACTGTCATTTAGCAGAAACAAATATTCCACTGAATAAATCACAGCTTAAAAAATTCTAACTACATTGGTATAATGGTATGCATTAAACTTGACACGTCCCGTTTGAATGCGATTTTTTAGTAATAAAAAAAATGATTGGATACAACTTTTTAGCATCAATAATGTGCACTTGTGTTCTCGGGCGATTAGATTCTGTTTTAACACAGAACTTACACCTAATAGAGTTTTGTAAATATCATTTTAGTATCATCTATTCCATATCTCTTACTGACAAATTTGTCAAGTAGTTCCTTATAGAACATTGAACTTGGAGGAATTTGTGGCTCGAAGTAGTAAGGAGGAATTTGTGGCTAGGTGAAAAAGACTTAGAGATCACACCTATATTGGAGAATATAGTAGTTTCTTTTTCTGTGGCAGGTCTATAGGATGTGATTGGGTGAGTAAGTGAGTGAATATTAATGTCGCACTATTCAGCTACACGATGGCTGTGGCGAATTTGTTTGGGAGTAATGATGATGAGGAAATAGTAGTGGAGATGTAGAGGGAAGAGCTGACCAGTAAATATTGCAGCAACTCTAAAACGAAGATCGCAAAAATAAGAAAGATGCATGTTTTTCAGTCTCGGAGGTGATAAAGACTGCATCAACTAACAAGGAAATCTTTACCAAATAAATATAAGTTAATGAACGGAAATGTATGTCATGATTTAAACCATCAAAATGTCTTTAAAAATATTTAATAGAACAAAATGGGACAAAACATTTACAGTTGAGAATTAAAGTTTAAAGGAGGTAAGAGACTTGTTTCTTTTACATCACATCAGATTATGACGTCAAAGTTTGGTGTCAGGAAATTGACTGGATGGGAAGGACAAGGATAAAGTTCTGCTCCAAGTTTTTCAGTCAGACTCCTCTCCTCTTGATGTAACAGGTAATGTCATATACGGGTTAGATAATTCAATAGAGTGGGTTGAATAGACATACTGATACATGAAAGATTGTCAAATATTTTGAAAGGAAACGCCATTTAAAAAATTCCCCAAGGGATCATGATAGAATTATCTAGAATAAATTGATTCATAAGACCCCGTGGACGAGTGGTAGCGTATCGCACTTCCACACCACAGGTTCAAGGTTCTAACCTCGGGCTGGGCGAAGTCGGCCCAGCCTTTCATCCCTCCCGCAGTGAGTCGATAAATAAGTACCAAGCTTGCTTGGGGACTTAAACAATGGGGTCTCGTTTCAGTCTGACCACCTGATCGGGACATCTGTTCATGCACCTCAGCGCTCAATAATCATGTACACTGAAATGGGCGCAGTAAGCCTTGGCGCTCATGGGCTGTTTCGCCACTGAGTTGAGTTCATAGCGAAACTTGTTGTATTTCATAGTAAAATATCTATAGCATTGAAAATATAAACAATTACAGCCATGTAAACGCTGAAATATTGATGCATAAAAAAATATTTCTAGATCTGTTTCTAAATTCACCCAGTGCTGTTTTTTCAATTCTCGATTGGGGATATTTCGTTCAGGAAGCAAAAATCATATAAGCTTTCAAAACTGACGTCATTGTAATTGGTAAATATAATATTTCATGAGCAAAATTCAATACATTAATAAATTTTACTAAATTTCAGAAATATTTAATAGGCTATTGTTACGTAGAAAACTGTTAAGGTATCCGACTACGTTCGGAACCGTGATTTTAATAAAGCGCATAAATGGATAATTTTCATGATATTTAGTGTCACTTAGATTAGAATACATGTATAAAATCTTTTTAAGGACATTTTGACAAAAAAAAATTATTTAATTACAATATGTTTCGGCAAAAAATTAACTTAGAAGAACCTATTTTCAAAATGTTCTCGCTTTTGAAAAATGGTTCTATTATAATAACATTTTGCCTGTATATAGCTCAAACTCTGTACAGAGGCTCAACTATGATTTTCGAAAAATTCATATTATTTTCAGAGTTACAACCATTTGAAATAATTATTGGCATTTTTTTCTTAAAATTTCTCCCTTCTGTTGTCGTAAAAACATGGATAAACCCACTTCTAAGTTTATATATTTCAAAAAATTTTAGTTGAGCCTCTGTACAGAGGTCTGAGCTATAAACAGGTAAAATATTATTAAAAAGAAACATTTTGCACAAAAAGGAGAATATTTTGAAAATGGATCATTCTATTTTATTTTTTTTCAAAAAATGTACAAATAATTTTTATTGTAATAATATTCTTGAAACAACTTTATAAGCATTTTTAAACTAGTGACACTAAATACAAATACTATCCATTTATAAATCACGGTTCCGGGGAGTCGGATCCTTAAAAAAAAAAATTCGTCAAGATATGTAAATGTTTTTGTATAAATAAGTTAATTTTATTTTTCAAAAAATAATACCGAAGTTTTAAAAAAAGCTAACTTACGTAATATGGATGCAGCAAATGAAGACAATTGAGCATAAATCAATTAAGCCATACCTTTTCCCCAGTAGCGCTATGCTTCACCAAAAGAAATAAATATTTTCAAATCTGATGCTTTGACAAGCTCCATCGCTTGCACCAACAAAAGACTAAATTGAAATATCTTAAACAATGCGTCATTTATTAGATGCTGGAATTACAAGGAAAATACCTAAAGAGTGTATTTATCTGTCTATTGTGAATGAGTTAAATTATTAGGAGTTCTTCTTTTGTTCGCATGTTTTCTATATTTTTGTAGTGTTGCGGAATTTGAAAAATATCGCATATCAAACGCACGGAAATGATATTTATACTGTACACATGTTGTGATGGAGGATTGATATTGCTTTGTAAATGGTATATATTTCATGGTGGTGCGCAGTTTTAAGATTATCGAGTATTCAGTTTCTTTGCCTCTTGAATTATCCGCAAATAAATTGCGTGCTGTCTGTTGTTCTGTTCGTCTTCATATACACATCGGATGAATTATAAGGTATTTTAATCATGTGACTATGTGCGTAGTAAGCATGAAGCACACGATGTCGTTAGGGAAGACAAGATAATCCCTTTAGTGTAGAATTACTTAAGGTAAAGATAATTCAATAAATCTTTCCCAAATTTAAACACACACAAAAAAATTCTTTGTCTTTCTTCAAGTAAATAAATACGTTAAACTTGTCCGAATAGTATGCGAAAGTGAGGAATCTTTCATTGAAGTAACTGTCTGCAGTTCATTATTTTAAAAAAAACAAAACGAGTCTTACATTAGTCACATATGATTGTAACATCTGACATGTTATCTGGAAATACCAATATTAATTTTTTCCTGAAAAAATATAAAAAAAAAATTCGGGTATTTTGGAAATAATTTTCTATCAATAATTATACCCTTAATGAAAATTGTATTTAATTAACAAAAGGGGTAATGTGCAATATTTTATAAAAAATAATTATTCTTTCAATTTGTGGAAAGGGGGAAAATGGCATGATAATTAAAATATGACACATATACTTGGTTTTTTAAAGTATTTAAAACCGATGAAAAACAGCGTCAAAAAAAGTACCACTGTTAGCGTCGAACATTCTAATTTGTTTCATTTCGAGCTTAGTTCATCATTCATAAAGCTATGAGCGGCTCAGTTTTTGGAAAACTGAAGTTAAAGTTAAAATCACCACTCAAAATCGGGGGAAGCGAGTGAAAATTTTTTTTAAAGACAGAACACTTTCGTTAAATGGAAAAAAGAACAAAATGCAGAAATTTTTAAATTTTTTTTAATTTTTGATTGAAGAAATGTATACGACCACCGAAATCACTGTTTGTCCATTTTCAAATAAGCATTCTGCCCACTTGTCCCCAATATCATGACTAACGGATTTAGAGTCAAGCGCTCGGTGCGTGACTACTAAGTTGGATCCCCCCAAGGGGGGCGAAAAGACACAGCCACGCACTTTCATTTGGTGAAATCAAGTAGCGCGCTTACGTCACATCCTGTTACAACCCCGTCCCTTTTCACGAAATCACTCCCACAAATATCCAGCAACCGAGAGGAAAGATGTTACACGTCAAAAATTAAATGAAAAAGTTTCTTTAGGAACATACATTTTTTCAGAAGATTTTCAAAATGTCTTGATAAATTTCCCAAGAAAAATAGTGGCAGCTGAGAGATTATGGTCACGAACTCGTGTTGTTTCTGTAAATTTGAAGGCTCGAGCACTGGTAGTATTTGAGAACTGCACTCTTTTGAAAGGATGATGCACGTTAATTCTGCCGAGGTCCAAAATCTTCACTTTGGCAAGGTGGAAATTTGTAGAGTGGGAGTGTAAACTTAGGTGTTGTTTTCGTCACCGGGAAAATTTTTAAAAAAAACTTAAAACCTGGGCCTATGGGTGACCTCATCCCGAACCCCTTTTTCGAATCTGGTTAAAAAATAATACCCCAAAATTCCGCGATTTTCACAACTCGTCGATTCGTCTTTTTTTTCCTTTTTTTTCTTTCCCGTCCATCACTGAAACTTAGAGAAAATCAGTTGTCGATCTTGCAAGACAAGTAAATGTAAAAGTGGACAGTGGTAACATTCAAGAGCTGCTGGATTGCTACAATCAGGAGCTGACAATCGATAAGCTCGTGAAAGATAAGAAGGCAAAACATTAAATAACAATCTTTGGGCCAATTCAATTAGAAGATCAGCGGTTGGGAGTTTTTTCAGAAAGACTCGTTTAATTTAAAAAGTTAAAATTTTTTTTTAAAATACCAACTCCGTGAAGCGTATTTTTTTAACAAACGGGGATTATTACTATGCTACGAGAAAATTTTGAGAGAGAAAAAAAAATTATTTGAATCGGCAGACTTTGTTAGATTTTATGAAAACTTCTACATCAAAATAACTTCGGTTTGCGATTTTGTATTTGCATTATCTAAGATTTTATTAAACATTTTCTTTTACTAAATTATTTTCTTTCGTCTCTAGCCCCAAATGAAAATAATTTACCTGTATTTATATGCTAAAAAACTTACGCCGTTATCTCTCAGTCCCACCTATCGCGTAAGTTCTGGGACTGAGATAAAAATAAAGTTACAAATAAAGTTCAACAAATACTATGTACAAATAAAGTTCAACAAAAGTAATCCTTAAAAAAGTTTCATAAGAAAATTTGTTTTCTATGCATTTTTAACTCGCGAAATATTTAATTGTCTCGAATCAGCTGTTAATAATATTGCCTTTTCAATACTCATCAAGTTTTTATATGTTTCGAGAGTAACATATGATGCTTAAAAATTTTCAGATTGTGATCTGATTGAGGCCGAGTCGAGAATAATACGGGTTCACATCACCTCTTTCGAGGCCGGTTGATCCATACTTGTTACTCGACTGTTTGTTCAGATCCGTCGTCAAAAGATTTCATGTTATTCCTGAGTATACAACATCAAGGCTCAATCAATCCCTGGAAAATTGCTTGAAAGTTCCTTTTTGAAGTACGAGTATATTGGTATTCATTGGGACAATTATAACAACAAAACACAGAAACCTATATTGTAATTCCAGCGCATATATGTATCTAAATGTTAAAGCACAATTTTATTAATAAGATGGATTACTTTTAGTCAATGGGGTAAAACCCATTTTGATCCAAAATGTAGCAGCTAGCATAAGTTTGAAATTACTAGGTCTGTGGTGATATCCGTCTTATCTTGAAACATATAATTTGCTAAAGAGGCATCATTCAAAAAGCCCATTTTGTTCTTTAAACTCACTCATCTACTAAATTGGAATCTTTATACGGATGGCAGGAAATTTTATCGCCACAACAACTTATTTTATTCGACTGGCGCCGAATTGCAGAAGAGAGGAAGAACACCAAAACAAAATTTGAAAACAAAAAGGTGATTCTAGAGTGGAAAACGATGAAATGGAACCCACCCTAACGCGTCTTGCTATCATCACTTTTTTTTAAGGTCTCTGAAACACTTCGTCGTAAACCAACTAAATGTCCATAAACAAGCCCACTTGGCGCATTCGGAAGTTCGTAAAAGTAAACTAAGCGAGAATTCCTCGAACTTAGGTCGGCGTTAAAAAAAATATCCTTAACACACAGCCTTGGCGTTGACGAAAATGGTGATGTCACGTGAAAAAATACAGCCTTTCTATTGGCTCTTGATGACTATTTCAAGAAGTAATTGCAGTTCTTTTATACATTGGATAGTGTAAATTGCTCATAAAACTTAGCACTTAAGAGGATGTTGATATAGTTCTTATCATTATAGTAGATATGAGCTCCTCTTTTCTCAAACCTGACAAATAAAATTCGCCAGATTTCACATATGTAAACGTATTCCATATTTGTATGACAAGTCATATATTCCGATAAGGAAAAAAAAATTTCTAAAGTTAATAATTGATTTTATGAATTGATTAAGACTTTTACTGCGCTTCCCCTTGAAATCTTAAAAACTAAGGCGTCAAAAGACTTGTGAAAGGAAAACATCGTTGTAAGCATATTATTGTATATATTTTTTAAAATATCAATGTTGTGATTTTTATCACCTGTAGATATAAGGCTCGGAATTTTCTCTTTTGTTAATAAAAAACAGACGACAAACAAACATTATGTAAAGTTAACACACGCACCAACAATAAATAATAATTTCACAGGAAAGCATTTACTTCTTAACAATTCGAAGCAAATTTTATAGCAAGTTCAGACATTTAGAAACAAGTGAATTTCTTTTCCAAGCATCCTTTTTAGAATCAGGAAATTAAGTTTGAATTCGTTATGGGTATCAGATATAGCAATGAATTTATGCCCTGTACTTTCTTGATTACAAGGTAATATTCCAGTAATAATCCAGCCAGAATTTTGGGAATCTGCACCTTAATAAATCCCCAGTGTTAGTTATGAAAAATATTAAATAACGTTATGAAAATTTTTGATATATTTTAAAAAATCGCGCGCAAAGTATAGAAATCTTTTTTGTATGCGCATGTGCGTTGTTAAAACTTGAACAAAAATTTTATTGTCACTTTAATTAGCATCTAAATGTTAGGGCAAACCTTATTTTAAAAAAATCTTCACACAATTTTTCTTGTAGTTGGAATATTTGTTTAAAGTTATATTCTTGTTGTACTGAAATAAATATAATCAAATTGTTAAAAATGCAAAATATCCCAAAATACATTTTGATGACTCATCTGCTACCAGAATCATAAAAATCTTCTTGTTGCAACTGGACCGCATTCATAAACTTGAATTTTATACAAGAACTTATTTGGTGCAAGGAAGCTAAATATCTGAGACATGCAAAAACATAAATCCTTCTAATTGCATTAAAATCAGCAGAAATCAAATTGTAAGAATGTATAGATCTAGAAGACGTGTTAAAAAAACTTTATTTGGGAAATTTCATTCTAGTATTTAAAAATCAGTATTATCTGAACATATTTGTTAACATAAAAGGTTCCATTTTGTTTTATGGAATACGCTATACATTTCATCATTCCTACTCTGACTTTTTACAACCGTAATCCCAGAGATTGAGTTTCATTTTAAATTCAAGTTTTTAATTTAAGCATTTTTTCTTTTGCTAAGTTGTGCTATAGTATTTAATAAATTATTTCAAAAGAAACACACGAAAATGACACCCGAGTAATAAATTATGAGTTGACTTCAATTGATACTCCATTAAAAGGTAAACAAGATACTCATCCCAACGACACAATTTACATAGTTTATACGTTACATTTCCACCGAATTAAAATCAAAAATACGTTTTATCACTATTTAATCAATCTTTTTAAAAAAACATTTAACTACAAACCAAAAAAAGGAGAGAAAAAAAAAGAATCCCCATCGAAACAACTAAAGCAAAATATTTGAGTATCTCATCTATAGAACCAATCATTCAATATTGGGCAAAGGCCCCACATCACTTAACACATATCCTGCGTGGTTTCCCATTGTTTTCTTACATGATAACCGTCAGCAAGAAAATTACTATTATGTGTAGCCGTATAATCGAGGAGCAGAGTCCATGAATTACACCACCCTGCATTCAAGGGGGGAGGGGCATACATTTCAACTCATATACGCACACACTCATTTTCTCTGGGGAAGAGGGGGAGGAATGAAGTATCTTATCGCTTTCTTGTTCGTCATATTTCGCCGAGCAATTTTGTCCATGCATTTGCCAGCTGTTAGCGTTCCCACCATTCCTGGGGTTTGTTCAGAGGTAACGGGAGGGATGATACTTGGTAAATTATGAAGTTTGTTCCTAAAAGAGCATGTTCCAAGAGAAATTCTTACTTTGGTGCCTAGAGTGGGGAGGAATACTTGTTCTGGGAACGATAGACTCGGGTGTGTGTGTATTGCATGCGATCTAAAAAGTGAGTTATATTACCGTTCGTAAGATATAGTTGGATTTGATATTTTTAAAGATGGATCCGAGAACATAGGGGGATGAACATTCATATATGAAGCACAAAATAATATATGGGAAATACATTCTTGGGATTATTTGATAAGATCTTGTATATTTCTCAAGATCTTCCCATATTTTACGTGGTTGGAGATTATTTGCAAGATTTAAAATATTATAAGTAGATAAAACTTTCGAAATAAAACACAGTTCTCGTCTAATTTTATAAACTGTAACCCTAACTGAGAATACTTTTTTTGTTCAACAAAGGCAGGGGAAAGTTTTTATGATTTCAAAACACATAAACATTCTCCATATCTTATATATTATGAAAATGCTTTTTTCCCCATAAAAAAATGCATAACACTTATTTTTTATTTTATATATTTAACTATAAGAGTCTAAAATATAAATCGTATTATGAGTTTAATCATATATCGATTGAAATAAAAAGAACAAAAAGAGAAATTACTTTACATATATACCGTAAAATACGGCGTATAACGCGCACCGATACTTTCAAGCTGTAATTTTTAATGTTTAGGTATATTCGTCGTATAACGCGCACCCTCTTTTTTACGAAGAAAATGAAATTTTGCATGCTAGCTGTTAGTTTTGATTGAGTTATTTTGAATTTTCTTATCTCTAATTCTCACATTAAGAAGTTTATAGTTGTCGTATGTTGTTTTTATTGTAAATATACATAGCTTATTTGTTTATTTTTATTGCTACCATCAATAAACTTGTGTTCTTTCTCTACTTATGTTTGGGGCAGACACACTATTTCGTCTGAAATAAAAGAATCCATTCAAGATAACTTAGTTTTAAATATTTGATTCATAATTTTAACTTAAAATTTCTACCATTCTTAAAAAAAAAAGGGGCAACAATATAATAACACCCTCTTAAAGAAAGAAACTGCCGTACAAATTTAGATAATTGCTCTCCCCTCCTCTCCCCTTTGAACTGCTGTATTTTAATATAGCATTCTTAAGACACTAGAATACTAAAACAATTATTTAAAAACCATGAGCATATATGTATCTTTAAATTAGTTGATATTAATATAATTCTGTGATATTTTTAAATACTGTAAAATCCGGCGTATAACGCGCACCTTTACTTTCAAGATGAATTTTAATTTTTGGATATTCGCGTATAACGCCCCTTCTTTAAATTTCGGGAAAAATCCTGTAATGTATACGCGCAATGCTCTTATGTTTTCAAGTAATTTATTCGAGGTATTATTCCACGCTTTAAAAAGAATTAGTATCAGTGGCGTACAAGGGTCCTGGGAGTCCGACCCCACCCCCAAAGCCCTTTGATTTTTTCCGATTGGTTATAATTCTGAGTAAAAATACGTAAAATTTAATTAAATATTTGTTATTAATGATTAATTTATTAATTAATGCTAATTATTTATTCAATAATTAGTTTTTTCTGTAGTTTTGTTCCTGAAAATCGACAAAATCAAAAATAGCATGATACAAGAATGGTGAACTTTCAACCCCGGACCCTCCCCTTGAAAAATTCCTGTGTGCACTACTATTAGTATATTTCTAAAACTACAATCCTTTAAGTTCATATAAGGAATGTTATTTCTTTTAAATAAACAATATTTTGATAGATATAGAAATATAATTTTTTTTCTATGCTCATCTTCTTTTCATATTTAAAGCTGTCGTTTTTATACCCGAAATATATAACGCGCAATCATTAATTTCGATCTTATTTTTTGTGTTAAAAGTGCGTGTTATACGCCGGATTTTATGGTAGTTTATTCACCTGTGCATGATCTCTCTCTTTATCCAAAGCAGTTTTAAAAAATAATAAATAATAATAATTTTTCTTGTTTTATATTTTTATGTGAACTGAATCACATCAAAAATATTTTCTTTAAATTAATTATTTATAATAACCATACTCTTTACATTATTTCAAATTCTCAAGAATAAACATGTAGGATTAATTCATTGCCATTAGCACTATCTCCTTAATCCTATGTCTCACATAAATCAAAGAAATATTTTTAATATATCTATGACAGAACGAGACACGTCTCGGTTCTACAGATTACCACACAGGTCATCGATTCCATACACATACAGCGTATTAATAGAATTAAAAGTCAAGGTTGTAATTGAAGACTAACTGGAGAAAGGGCATTCAGTTGAAACCCCTATATCATATCCAGACACGGTGTATTTATATTCCTAGCAACTTGACCACTATATCAAAGCCATCAATTATTCCTACCACTAAACATACTCCATAAATAAATCGAAATCCGAGAAATCTTACTGGGAAGGATGAAGTTTCATAGCATACGACGCACGCCAAGTGAGCTAATTTATGGCCAACCTATGCAAATAGACTCGATGGGAATCGGGCACTTCCATTTAAATCATGCCAATCTTTGTTGATTCGCACTGTTTGGAATGACGAATGGGAATTCTCGTGACACAGCATTTCTGCAAGGTGGGTCCGAAGCTCAATGCGGACATGGCAGATCTCGCTCCAGAATGACGCTTTTTTTTTACATGTTTCCCTTCCTCCTTCATAAATATGTCGGAATTTGGCGAAATTTTCGATGTGATCTTTATCGTGTTTGTAAAGACCCGCGTGGTTTTTATTTATTTGCTCTTTGTTGTTTATGCTCATGCTTATTGTGAAATCATTTCAAAAGAACTGTATGTGTGATAGTTAAAAATAGTAAGCGTGTTGCACACTTTCAATGTCAGTCGGCAAAAATGGAAAGGCTCGTGAATCCCCTGGCATTAATCCTTAAGATACGTCGAACTAGATTTAAAAAGCATGGTATTACATATATTTAGTGTCACTTAGATAGAATACATGTATAAAATGTTTTAAGACATTAGCAAAAAGAAATGATACATATTTTGGAATTAAACTAGAATACCTTTTTCCAATCAGTTTCTTTTGTAAAATGCTTCTATTGTATTAATTTGCTGTATATACTGCTCAGACCTCGTTCAGAGGCTAAACTATGAATTTTGAAAAATTCACATTATTTTCAGAGTTACAAACATTTGAAATAATTATCGGCGTATTTTCTTAAAAATGTCTCCTTCTGTTTCGTAAAACATGGATAAACCGACTTCCAAGTTATGAGTTTCAAAAATTCTAGTTGAGCCTCTGTACAGAGGTCTGAGCTATATACAGGCAAAATATTAATACAATAGAAGCATTTTTTACAAAAAGGAGAACATTTGGAAAAAAGGTTATTCTAAGTTAATTTTTTGCCAAAATATTGTATTTGAATAATTTTTTTGTCATAATGTTCTTAAAACAATTTTATACATGTATTGTAATCTAAGTGACACTAAATATCATGAAAATTATACATTTATGCTTTTTTTTAAAATCATGGTTTCGAACGTAGTCGGATACCTTAAGTTTATGGATATCTATATAAAAGCATATGTAACAGATTTATTATTTGTGTAAAGATCTTCAACTTTTTTAAGAATCAAATATTAAATATTGAAAAAGAAATCGCAAAATAAAAGTTTCAAGAAATGCATATAAATTTAAAAAACAAACTAAAAACTGTTTATTTACTTTTATTTTTTGGAGGGTGATCAGCTATACCACTCCCCCTTCCCCCAGAATCCATCACTGTTTATAGTTACTTATGGAAACAATTCATAACATTCTCTAAATAATTAGAAAAAATTCGCACACCGACACCTGTTACTTAACTATAAAATGAAATAGTTTTCTCTGACTGACCGACTGTTGCCAAATTAATTAATACTTAAACAATTATTTCTTCATTGAAATTTTTTTTATGGAGAGGAATCTTTTGCCATTTACTGAAGTAGGTTCCAGAAAATATGTACATCTTCAAATCGACCGTTTTCTGAACTTTTATAGTTCATTATATTTTTAGCATTCAATTATTTTATGAATTCCTATTATGGACCCTCGAAATGCTATTTTTTCTTCTGGAACTCTTCAAAATTTCTATGGACACCATTTGGTATATTCTGATTTAAAATATCAATACATTCAACATAAGGCGAGAACTTCTAAAATAAAAAGCTGATGCCTAAAATAGAATTTTTTAGGGTCTTTGACATGCACAAATATATTTTCTTCCGACAGGTCTTTGAAAATGTTAACCTATGGTTACGAGCTTGGGGCCAGCGTTCTTGCACTCATGTTCTGGTCGTGTAACAGCATAAAGCACATTATGTCACTATAATATATTGGGGCTCAACTCTCTGAAGTTGGCATAATGTAGAGAAGAATGTGGTACTATAGCACAAACGTCGCTTTCGCCGGCCAAGAATTCCCGATTCTGACTGCTCTACTGTTTCAGTCATGGGATTTATATATATATAGGCCAATTCTCTACAAACAAGAGATAACATCCAAACAATAACATTCGACAAACACATAGACAGCAGGAAAATCACACATTGAAGGACAAAAGAGTAATCGAGATTATAAATATAAAATGGATGCTGCAGTGTTATGAACATTACTGACTTATATATATATATAAGGATTTTATATAGTTTAAAACAACTAAACTAAACTCAGTGACGCAACAACCCATGATGTTCAAGACCTACTGTGCCCATCTCAGTTTTTATGACCCTGGGCACTGAGGTGCTTGAGCAGAGCGTCAGTTGATCAGTCGGGGTGAACCCCCCTTTTTGTTCTCAAGCAAACTTGCTACTTATTTAAAGACCTGAAGGACTGAGTTGACCTTGCCCAGGCCAATATTTTAACCCAAGACCTGTGGTGAGGATGTGCGATACGCTGCCACTGGGTTATATAGTTAAAGGAGCATATATTATTGCTCTTCGTTTTATCTTCCAGCTGCAGCAGACGAAATGTGTTTTGAAATACGACGAATGTGGCTTTGGAATAAACATAAATTCATGTGGTATATATTTTAAATTGAAATGAAACGCATTTATTTTCCTTTCAAACAGTGCTATTTTTTGTGGTCTTAAGCAAACGTTTATAGTTCGTTATATTTCTTAAAATGTTTGTGGTACAGATGTATAAATACAAAGCACTATTTAATTCTTAATTCGTAGAGTTTAATATTAGAACCTTGTGTGTGGACACTTGTAATAATCAATAGAAGAAATATTTAAAGATCGAAATTTTGTAATATTAAACATATTTTAAACTTCTAAAAAGGATGTTATAAAAGACAGTAGAATTTCCTTAAAAGATCTCTATCTAGTATTTGTGCAAATTTAATTTTACATTTCCAAACTTTGCGACCAATATTTTTTTTCTCTGAATTCACTGAATAGAAGCTAATGGAATGATGCATGACTGAGCATAAGACAATCGTGTCTTGTCAAGTGAAAAAAATGCAGGATCCTCTTGCTAGCAATTTTCAAGTTTATTAAACTTCAGTTGTTTTATGTTCATTTTCGTTCGTTAAATGAGTTTGTGTTTCAACATCCGAAAGGTTTTAGAAGCGGTATTATTACTAAAGTTGAAATATTATTTGTCTTTTTTGTCTAATGAACATAGAAATTCGGAAAATACTTAGTCTCGGGATGAATGTCACAAAAAAGTGTTTCCCTTTCAGAAGCGGTGGTTGCATAGTGAATGTACCTATTCATACATTTTTTTCATGTACAAAAGTCAGATTTTAATGAAAATTTGCCGGGAGGTGTTTTTTTTTTTTTTTTTTTTTCTTTTTTTTTTTTTTTTTTGCTGTAAAATGTGATTAACCACATTTAGAATTAAAAAAAATACCACAACCAGACCAATTTTTATTCATGAAAGAAATATATGATTAGAGAAGGTTTCACTATGAAATCACTGCCTCTGAAAGGATTAAGTATTTTTTAATATTTTTTCATAATACAATAAATTTGGTTAGGTAAGGAAGAATTAGTGATGTAACACTGTTTTCCTTACAAAAATATTTGTTTTAAATTTTTGTAAAAAATAATTCTTAATATGAGAATAAACTGTATAACGGTAAAATTAATGTAATTTCTTACTAGTTCTATTCCGAAATGCAGAGTTATTATAAAAATGTAGTAGAAAGCACACCTCACGCTTTTACCACAATGACAATAATTTTTCCGTTAATCATTTTACTCTTATATTAAAAATTAGTTTTTACTTTTTAGTTCCATTAACTATAAAGGCTTGTTTTTTAGGTTTTTTTAAACTATAATTTATTTTTCATTTTTTAGTTCGATCTACAATAAAAGCTTGTTTTTTTTATTTTTTTAAACTATCATTTATTCATTGTTTAATTAATCTTTTTGTTTTGTTGTTTTGTTTTAAACCCATGAGTTTTTTTTCCTTTGGGGTTAAAAATTTTTTTAGTCAAAATCTGGAAAGGGGATCTGGAATTATCCAAGTCAGGAAGTGGAAAGCAATCCAGATTCTATCAAAAAATGAAGAAAGTTAAATTATTGTATTGTCACCAGTCCTTGACAAGTATGCATAATTTCAAATTAATCGGACCTTTTATTGAGGGTAAAAATCGAGTACAAAGATTCCGTTACATATAGGCAAAACTAATAAAAGCAAGCAAAATAAATAAATAAATAAAAATAAATGCATATTTTTTTATTAAAAGGTGCACATCAATTTAAAATTTCAGGAATAAAGTTTTTTCAACAGATACGTTTTTATATTTTTTGCAAAAAAAAGGAATTTAAAATAAATGGAGAATTTCTTAGTCCTTAAGTACGGGAACATAAAAAGTGTAGCTGAAATGATTCTTCTCAATTCTCGACGAAAAAAAAAAATTCATTGCCCCAAATTTTCCGTTTTTAATGGCTTTCCCCCCCTTTTTCTTCTTTTTCACTTAAATACCCCCTGCTTCGAAAAATGTTTTTCAGCAATAACATCTTGGAGCGAAGTACTGCATTAAAACATTGAGGTATACAAATGCAAAAAAAAAATATGTAAGAAATTTATTTTTATGAAAATGGAGCAATACTTCATGCTGTCATAGAGAGGGTTAGAAAATCAACCCGATTTGTAAATTTACTCATTTGTCAGATCTATTTTACGCAGCTTTGTTCCTTATTCCTTCATTCTACTTATCTCAGAAAAGCCACTTTAAAGGTCCATGTCCCCAATTTACTTCAAATTCACGGCATTCTCATTCCGGTTTCATCTTCCAAAGGCCATAATCAACCCCATGCCTTTGCTACATTGTTATGATATAAAACATTTCGAAGCTTATTCATCACCAATGGTAGGGGGGAAGGTTAAAAAGAACTCATTACAAAAGAAGGGGGAATGACACTCTCATTCCATCCCACGCAATTGACATGATCCATTTTGATGGACGATGCACCTGAAGTCGTTGGCAAATCGCAGCCGATGTATTCATTCGTGGGTGTCACCGGGATAGCGAAGGCGTCAATTAGCACCCAGAGACTGTCAGTGTTATCGCAGCGCGTGTAACACCACCCATCGCTAGGCACTCGTGGGACAAAATTAGCATTTTGCAAATTAGTGGTTCCGACAGGGTTGGGTTCTCTGTACGAGTGATCATCTCGTCGCCTTTTTGGGTGTGAGGATTGGCGTAGGCCATGCGGGAACCGGTTCTAATCATTTCGGAGAAACGAGCAAAGGCTATTATTCTTTTTGGGGCCTCTTGGAAAGACAGGGGTGAGACATTTTTTTTTTTTTCATTATTCTTAAATCCATTGATGTGTTTGCAGTCTTTATGACTTGGGGTTTCGTAAAGATCGGGTGAGGCAGCTGCTTTGAGTTACGATGAAGTGCTATCATTGTGATAAATGGTGGAAACGACGATGTTGAAATATAATTTTTTTCAGACTCAAATAACACTCATTAAAAGTTTCTTTAAGTTTCCATATAAATCCTACGGGCTAAAGGACGTCATTTTTTGAGCAGTGAGCAACTGCCCGAAACCTTAAGATGGTTTCTTATTAGGTATTTGGATCGAACATATTTATACTTTTAATAAGTATTTTTCATTATGAGTATTAAAAAAGAAATACCGTTAAACGCTTTTTCAGCTTTACTATGTTAAAATGAGTAATTCAAAAGTAATGTTAAAAAATTCAACTAAGTATGTTATAAAGCTGACAAGGTTTTTTTTGTCCTTTTTCCTTCTTTCTTTCTCCAAAATAAAGGTGTGAGAATATATGAAAAAATGTGCATAATCATCAAAATGCGTAGGGAAATGGTTTAAATTGTGTTTTTTAAATAAACTGTACTTGGAGGGTTGTTGCTAACAGAATTATGTCAATGGAGGAGGATGACATTTGAGGTAGTATTTCACACTTTTTAGCAAGGTACGCATTTTTTTTAAATGACGTATGCTTCAATATACAGTATCGTTTTCTTTAATGGAAGTGATATAATCTATTCAAAAATAATATTCAGATTAACCCATAATGTTGAAAAGAGCCGTTAAAGTGGAGGACGTTTCTTTAAATTTACTTTTTTTTCTATTATTTTTTTCCTGCTTAAATTTTTTGATGCATTTTCTAAATCCTCCTTAAATTTTTTTTGTTGAAAAATTTTTCCCCCTCATCTCTCTTTTTTTTTTTTTTTTTTACATTTTTTAAAAACTGACAAACATTCCACCATTGCATCTCTCTTTCGAGACACACTTTCAAAAACTATTTAAAAACTATTACATCCAAAATGACATTGGTGTATTTGAAAAAACTGTTTGCATTAACCATTCCTTTCGATGATTCCTTTTATAATCATTTATTGTACTCTGAAGTAATTAAAAAAATACTTTTTATTTCATTTTCTTGGCAAAGACGTAGTTGAGTCAGTACTTTGCTTAAATATTTTACTAGATACTCTCAATCTTTATTATTCTTGTGTGATTTTTATTTACTCTGAATTGGATACATTTTCTTGATAATTTCCGAAGTATTCGAATATCTTTTGCCAAATAGTTTTCTTACTTTTATTTAGTAATAAAACTTTGAATTCCTAATTAATAACTAATTTTGCTTACACGATAAAGAAATTTTGATTTTCTGGACCAGCGGTTCTTAAACTTTTGATCACCTCCCCTACCTTTATGTATTACCCTGACGGTGAGGACCCCCAAGATTTAAATTAAAAAATCCCCGACTTAAAATTCTTTATCAAAATACAAGTTATGATATAGTTTTTTTTAATTGAGGGCAATTTGACTATCTAGTCTAGTATGGCACATCTTTCCATTTTTCTACGAGGCCTTCCAGAGTCATTAAAAGAGGGAAATCTCTACATTACATGCATGTCTTTATTCATATCTCAAAACCAGTTAAGAGTACTTAGCTTCTTGTATGATTTTAAAGTAGAAAAAAAAGAGAGAAAAAAATACAAATAAATAAATAAATAAAATAAAATCCACGGTCATAAGAGACTCCACGGACTCCCTAGAAAAACTTCCCGCAGACCACAGTTTAAGAACAACTGCTCTGGATGGATTCATCCTCTACCAGTGGCACACACAAGGGGTCCTAGGGGTCCGAATACCCCCCATAGACCTTTATGTTTTTTCTATTATTTCTATTTCTATTATAGATTATTATTTCCTATGTATATATTATGTAAAACTTAATTATGTATTTGTTATTAATTCTAATTATTTATTCAATAATTAATTTCGTATTGTTTTTGTTCCCGAAAATCGACAAAATCAAAAGAATATGTTGGGTGGCATATTGGAGCATGATACCAAAATGTTGGACTTTCGACCTTGGACCCCCTCCCCCCTTGAAAACTTTTTGGGTGTGCTACTCTCCTCTACCACAGTGCTCCTCAGTCTTTTTATCGCTGCGGACCGGTCAACGTTTGATAATTTTACCGCAGCCAGCTCAGCGTAGGACACGTTGGTTGTTTATATTTTAGATTGTTTTGATTTAACAATTTTAATTTAGTTACATTTAAATATGCCTTCAGAATCAAATATAGTTACACCAAAAATGAATATAAGGGATTTAACTTGGAATATAAAGTAATTTTTGTGGAAAGTTGCACAAGTCCGAGAGAAATGCACCACTTTAAATGAAATGGCAATAGTTTAATGTTCTTTAGGCGGCCCGGCACCATTTGATCCATGGACCGGTACCGGTCCGCGGACCGGGGGTTGTGGATCACTGCTCTACCCCACCAAGACAACCATGTAATGTTGGAAAGTGATTAATTGGGATTTATTTTGAATTTTCCACGTCTGAGGAAATACAAAATAAATGTTAAGTTACTAAATGGGGAAGACAATTAATTTAGGGATTATTAATGCATAATAAAAGCCCTATATATGTAAATCCAATTTCATTGTAATCATTTTATAAAGAATAAAATAACTCCTGTTGAAAAGTATGTATTAATTTAAATGAACAAATTAAAAGAGAGAACTTTGTATGGTGTTAGAAACGAGGCTTGTTTTTAAAACGAAATTAAGAATAATCTTATTCTGTCCTAAGAATTTGTTTCTTCCTGTGAGCCCGCATTCATTTCCCGAAGAAGTGAACTGTTGGTTCTAGTTTTGTGCATAATGTTCTTTTATCAGTGACAATAGAAATGGGGAAGAAAAAGAAGCTTTTAAGATCATTTGATTTAATCGTATAAAATATAATATTAGAGTTCCTTTTCATATCATATTTGTAGTTGAATTCAATTTGAGATACACTACATTGAGTTCATAATGATATTCAGTAAATTGGTTAAATTTAAGTTGCCACTAGAGTCATTGTAATTTAGTTATTAAATTTAAAATTTTCAAATCTTCTTTAATAATTGATTATTAAAAATTGGGAAGAGCTAGATACTTGTATTGAAAATTGATCGTAGGAATTCTGTTTATGCTTTCATTGACATTTGTTTGGCAGAATAGCTACTAAAATTCCAAATTTTGATATAAATTTACTCCAAAAAGCCTTGCAAATAGTTCCAGTTATATTCACTCGAATAAAGGCAAGTCAAGAAAATACAAATTAGTAATTATTATGAGCTCAATTTTTACTACCCTTTCTTGCAAAGAATGAATTAAAACCCTTTGATGTTTATATTTCGCCTTGTTTTTATTTTACCTTTTGCGTATTTGTATTATCATTTTGAAGGCAATATTAAATATTTGACGATATAAAAACAAATATAACATGTCTCAGCCCGAAACAACTAGACTTTTAGTTAAAGTAACTCGAATTCACCAATATCTATTTTGAATTTAAATTCCAAAAATATCACATGGACTAAATAAATATAACTGAAAAAAGAAAATACGATCATTGTTTTCCTCCACTATGAATATTAAAGATTCTAAGAGTCTAAGATTCTAAGATTCTAAGAGTTAAAATATTTTCTACTTTCAAAAGACATTAATTATTACTAAATATTCAAATCTTGTTTACTTTTATATCCGTTATCTTTCTTCCTGGAACGAGAATTTCAATTATATAGTAAAATTACATACAAAAATAAACTGTTTCTTAATAATAATAGTTTTGAAGAGCGTGTAAAAAAATTCTCTAATTTTTGTCACATTCATATTCATGATGCCTTGAAGCATTACATTTATAATTTTTTAGTTATGGTGTCTTAATTTTTTTAAAAAATACGTATGTAATAGGCAATATTTTTTTCATCCTTTTATCCTTTGGTTTCTTTTACGAATTACAGATTTTAAAGCGTTTTCTCTTTTTTTTCTTGTATTGTATTGTTATTTTTTAGATAATCAGGCTAAATTTTTTTTAAAAAATTAAGAAATCTTTTTCTAATGTAAAAATGGATAGAGTCAAATATAACTCAATTCGGGTTCGAAAAAAAGATAGATCGATAGATAATTCGATGTATAAAAATACTAAAATTCATGGTATATTATAAAAAATGAAATTATTATTGTTTATCAATTAATCTCATTGCATATAACACTATTCTTTAAGATTATCTAAAAGCATTTCTTGAAATTATTTTTGGAAATTTCTTCATGGATTTTATAGATTTTGTGTCAACATTTCTATAGACTTATTATTCAGATTATAAATGTAATCATTTAATGAAGCTCTCCTAATTTTACAGTAATTATCTGATACATTTAGTTAGAAATAATGTTCAGTTTGTTTTTCGTTTCGTTTCACTTAATTTTTTCCTACACAATTTGGTTACTTTACAGCAGGGATTTTCAACAGGTTCCACACATAGATTTCTTACGTGGGTCTGTGGAAGTTTAAAACCAGTCTATAGTATTCCAGGAATTCATTAGGAGTTGATGGCAATTTTTTCTCTTTCAAAATTATTTTTAATTATTGAAGATTATAAGTATTAGATAATAGTATATATATTAATATGTATAGGTATAATATATATTTGAATAGGGATCTGGGCTAATAAAACAAATGTCATAGTATTAAAAAAATAAAACAAATCTAATAAACCACTTTTTCCTGATTTTCTGCTCAAAGTCTTAACTGAATTGCTACATCTAAGTTTTTGTGCATTTATTAGAAACATAATTACATAAATACGGTGTATATTATAGAGAAAAATGTGAGGGGATCTGTGGAAAAATTATTTTTCATTTTTCACAAAAGGGATCGCGGTATGAAATTTAAGAAACCCTGCATTCGAACTACTAACGACATACCACATAGTTTTGAAACATAGTAAAGTGTTAAGAATAGAATTTGAATTGACATTTCATTCTCCTTTCTTTCTCACCACACCACTTATGAATTTTGAGGCACAGATCAGAAAAGGTTATAACAAACCTTACAAAAGTGTCCAACCCTTTTTGGTAGAAATGTATTTGATTTAAGGATCACGAGCTACGGAGCTGAATAAATTAATAATTTCTCTGCCAAGAACATTTTTTTAACTCAACAAATTTAGTACAATTTAAGCAGTCTTTCAATTCTGCAGTCAAAAAATGCTGTGAGGAGGAAGTAAAATCCTTATTCTCATTATATCATTAGTTATTACATCATCTTTTCATATAGATAAAAATTCCAGTCATGAACCACTAAATTT
Source organism: Trichonephila inaurata madagascariensis (assembly GCA_019973955.1). Classification (NCBI taxonomy): domain Eukaryota; kingdom Metazoa; phylum Arthropoda; class Arachnida; order Araneae; family Nephilidae; genus Trichonephila; species Trichonephila inaurata. Next base: position 73,563 of record BMAV01026850.1, read on the forward strand.
ATAGGCTGGTATATTCTATAAAACCTCCTTCCATTGAACAAATGTTACATCTGCCTATTAAACCTTTAGCATCACGAATGAGTTTGCGTCATTAGTTTCCACAGCTGTGCCCTAAGAAGCTGTCCAAATCTTTCCAATTATCACGCAAATATATGCTAACAAAGTAAATCACTAGTTATTCCAGAAAACGACATTGCTATTATTCTGTAATTGGATTGTTTTTAATGCATAATGATGTCTCTTTTCTATTGTTCTGAGATGCAGATCAAAATATTTAAAAAGAGGAAATATTTTATAAGCCTTATAAAAATATGAGCTTTTAAATAATTATTTCTATTTATTTAGCATAACTGACACTCACCTTGAATGGATTTTATTTAAAACTATACCATTCTTTTGAAGTTTATTCTTTTATTAAAACATCACTTATGATAATTTGGGATTGTTTGAAACATGATAGGAAAGTGAAATTTGATGGGAAGCTCTGTGCAAAAGGATAATTATGTTCCTATAGAATGCGATGCCAGGATCCACGGGTCAGTATCGAACATTTTTGCGACCCGGCCAGTATATCAGCCCACAGTAATAAATAATAATAAATCAAAATTTATCCTGCAATATAAAAAAATTGCAACAGAAAAGACATGTCAAGTGTCAGGACGTAAAAATTACACTTTTCTCGTTCTTTTATTTATGTTTCTTATAATGTATTATCTGAAATAAACTGAGAGGTTTCACAATGAATATTGATTTTTTTGCGGCCCACCCTAGCTGCTAATCTTTGCTGGTTTCCAATAAAAGTTAACCTTTTGAGTTTGTGTGTGTGTGTGTGTGTGTGTGACACCCTTGCTCTAGAAGTTTTAATGAAACGTATACAAATAATTACAATGAGCATAAAATAAAATTAGTTTTACAAAGACAACAATATTTTGCTCTTTTCAAAAAAAAAAAACACCTAGCAATATTGTGGTTTTTATTACTTTGACAAAATTTGAAACATGTTTTTATAATTTGTTTACCATATTATTCACTTCATAAATGTTAAACATTTGAACTTCGAAATAATTCAAATGCTATCCCAGACTTTCATAACTAAATTTTTATTGCTTCTATTTAAAGATATTATCTATTTTTTTTCTTAAACTTTTATGTATTCAAGAAAATGTTCAATTTTAATGAAAAAATTTAGTTATTGTTAAAAACTAATACTTTTTTTTTCTGTACCACTTTCTTTTGTTAACTCAATTTATTTAGTTACTCAAATCGGGGAAAAAAAGGGATTTTCCCTTCCATGATCATATAGAAATGAAATTAGAATATGATTTTTCTGAGGTTCATATGTCCTTTTTAATCCTTTTTAATATGTCCTTTTTATGTCCTTCCTAAACTTATATTGTAGCGGGTTCTCACGCATTTCTCCCTTAAACTAATCTTTGGGGATTTTTTATGACGTTGTTTGATTTGAGAAATTCTTCTTGTGAAGGAACCGTATTATATGCAAATAGCCATTACTATTTAAACAGACCTGAAGTAAAGAAGAAAAGGAATTCACCAGAATATATTGGATGAAATACCAGTAGATGTTTGTCGAGAGATAGTTTTGAAGTTATTAGCAATCTCATAGAGAGATTGTCCTAGAAAAGTTCTGAAGAAATTTACTAAAAAACAGAAAGAATCATCAGAATAATTGCTTTGAGATTGTATTCAAAGAAAAGAGTATTTATATTTTCTTGGGGCTCGATTAAGCATATCACTCCACACATATAAATATTCTTGATATTTTGAGATTGAGAAGAAATAAATTTCTTCAAAACATTCAAGTTTTGTCTAGACAAAATTTTAACTCTGCAATATCTTCGGGATCTAATCTGCCCCAATATGTTTTTACTGAGAACAACTGACCACGATAGTTTTGACATTTTTTTCTCCAAAATATAAACGAAGATAAGTTTGGTGATACATCCCAAAGATTCCAAAATTTCCATGCATGAAAATAAATACATTTTAGAGTAAATGAGGCGGAACTGAAATACTTAGGGTAAGCCTCTAAGAATAGTATTTTGAAAGGTTTTATTGATATTGATTTATTTAAATAAGAGACAATCTCATGTTAAACTGGGTAGTAAGTAAATGGTTTGAATGATTAGTTGTACTAGCTTGAGTAGAATTTACTCTTTACTTCAGTTTCTTTGCTCTAATCTTTAAAAATTTAACTTAAGATTTAATTTTTTTTACTTTTTAGTCAAGAGTTCTTTTAGAATACCAATAGCTCTTTTTTTATCATTAAGACTCTTAAAATTAAACTTACTATTAATTAATTCCAAGTTTATTAAGACACCGTGAATACACATCTGTGATTATACAGATATTCCAATAAGGTCAATTCTGGCAGTTGCAGAAGGTCATAGTTTCTATATCATAAGGGAGGAAAAGATTCGAAAGTTTTTGCAAATTGCTTCAAAGCAGCTGTAATTTTTTTATTACAAAATATAAGAGTATGATTTAGTTTTTTTTATTTGTATGTGTTAAAGACTCATAATGAACGAAAAATAATCTTATAGATTATTATGAAATGAAAAAAACATCTTGATGCAACTTAAAATTCTAAATAAAATTTTACCTATGATTATAGAGAAAAAATAAAGAGAGAGATTGAGATAAAGAGAGAGAATTACATATTTTTATTTATTTATATTTTAAACGAAAATATCAGGGAAACGTTATATAATTAAATATGGCACTAATCAATAATAATACATATATATTTTTAAATAATAAATGAAAATCCATATTATTTAGAGAGAAAAAAACTAGCCTTACTCTTTAAATTCGAGCCTTACACATAAATTATATGTGATATGAAATGAAGAGAGCAACCATTCATAAAATTTCCTTTTCAACTTTATACCTCTGGGAGTAAGCATTAAAATTTACAACTTCACTGTTATGTAATTACAATGTGAAGAAATTTAAATCACAAATTAAGGCTGTGAAAGTCGTCAGTTCAAGCGATCAATTACCTCCGAAAACAGTCAGATGGAGCAACCTTAGAGGAAACAGAAAAAAACTTAGCACGTACACCCCACCCCAAACCATCTTGCTTCTAATATATCAATCATTAGAGGGGATAGAGTAATATCACCTTTTAATGATATCACCTGGCTAACCTAACTATCACGCAGCTTTGTAAGGAATCTTAACGATCTCGTTAAAAGTCGAAGGTACGTCCCCATGAGGCATGAGTTCACTATAGGAATGATAATGTGGACCCCCCACGACATCAAAAGTTATGTCCCCCAGCCTTTTTGCTGGACCACCTACCCAGAATCACCTTGTAGGCGGAGTCTTACTTCTCAGGTAGATGCCAACGTGTCTACAGAGGCGTGACTGCAACTAAAGCCATCGACGAATAAGCGACCTCATACCTGTAGTGAATGAACCAATTAGAGAGAGGATCAAGTTGTGGGATACAGATAAATGTAGGAAACTTTTAATATGATTTCCCCGCGATTCTGGGGCGTTAATATTAATTCTCGTGAGCAAAAGCAACGCTAAGGGGTTTATGAGTGAAGAATTTGTAAGTGATGTCGTAGCGTGATTAGCGTAATTATCCGGGAGTTTAATTAACGATTTATTTAAATGAAGTACAACCAACCTTATTTACGGGCATTGAATTATTTTGCATTTGAGGCACGAATTAAGGTAATTGGAAAGTCGTGCGCGATTTCTTCCGCTTTTGCAACTTCATCATCTGATCAACAACACTTGACTTTTTAGGTTGTTTTCCTCAAAACATTGTTTTAATTTGTGTGTCTTTGACCTTTAATCTGTGACGGGATTCTGATGAAACCACTTTTTCTATAATAAAAATATGCACTAAAAATTAAATTAAAAAGAAAATATATTTGAACTCTTCATATAAATTTTGAATTGATAATAATGTATAATGAATATAACCATATTTTGATTATGAGAATATTTTTATCTTTAAAATATAAAGTAGAGGTGTAAGCATGTTTTAGAATTATTTTATAATTTTTCAGCTCAGAATGTAACACTCAAAATTATGTATACTCATATGAATCATTTCATATTAAATTATATTTCATAAAACTATAAGACACACCTTTCGATTTTATTTCACAATTTTTTTTTAATTCACATTTTGTTTGATTTCAAATATTACACAACTAATCTTATTCTGTTTATATACTTATAATACAAACTTTTAAATAACAACTAGTTTGTTAATCATCTCAGAGTACTTGTAAAATTAATTAAAAATATCAGATTTTAATTTTACTTTTGCAAGCGTATGTAAATAAAATTTTCCTATTATATTTCAAACCTACGCTTAGGAAACACTTTGCGAAAAACAAGTACTGTATTCATGTTAATCTAAAGATTTACAAGTGGAATTGGAGTTATTTCAATAAAATAATAAATGAATAGTAAAATTGCTTAAAAATATGACGTCAAAATACCGAATTAGTTTGAACTCAAATTTCCTCTATTATACCCTATTACCTTTCATAATATGTATTTTTGTTTACATAAAATACCGATATATGCTACCTTATACATTTTAAATGTTAAACATGTAGGTATTTAATACTTGGTATTTAATGTTGGAATCAACCTATTATTAACTACAGTGAAAAATTTTACATTTGAGGTTTAAAATTGCTAAGTTTAGAAGATTCATTTATTTTCGGTAATAGTAGTAATATTAGAATAAATTTACTTAAAATTTTAATATTTAGTTTATAATTTTGACGAGTCTAAAAGTACATTGTCCTTAATAATAGCTATGAGAATTTTTCAGAATTCTGAATTATTTTAATGCTATTTAAACATAATTACTAAATTGTTTTGTAAACCCATTAATTATTTTTTTTATTATTGTTATTAAATACTTATAATTAAGATTCTGTAATTTAAAAGGAATCCGAAACTGATAATTTGAAATTCTGTGGCTTAAATTAGATTTTACAGATAATATTTATAATAAATATTGTGTAAAATATGAAAAGCAAAATGTAATTGATAACGATAAATAATTTATTAATATTCATCAAAAATAATTAAAGTTAAAAAGAATAAAAGAAAAAATATAAGCAATGCGAGTTCTATTATATATATTTGAAAAATTTTAATTTCATTGAAAAAAATATCGAACAAAAAGTTTAATGGTTCTTTCGGATATCAAAAACTAACTGTAAGAAAAAAAAAATTACAACTATTTTATTCCTTGAATTTAAATTTTCCAATGATTATGAACAGGATTTTCTTCAAATCCGTACTCTTTGTGTTGTAACATTCCAAGAAAAAAAAAGGACTACTGTTCGTGCAATTTCCTTTTGATTACATTCGCAACTCGGATGTGGTTACTATGACGACATGAAAATCTGATTCAGTGTACACTCACAATCCTGCTTTCTTGTTTTTCCAATTTAACGATAATTTCACATAGAATTGGCAATTAGCTACAATTCTTAGTTTCTTCACAATTACTTACAATTCTTGATCTCTTTTTTTTTTTATAAATAACTAGAATTTTTAAATTCTTCATGATGCAAGAATTTCCAAAAAAATTTCACATTTCTAAGAGTTTTGTACATTTTTTATAACTGAAAGGTGCTAAAAAGCATTTAGCTATAGAATATGTTTTATAGACAGTTGAAAATGTCTCAGTAAAAGTTTTCAGCTTCAGATATATTTTAATTCTTGTTGACTCTATTGCTACGTAGGGCTGTAAAAACTATTTTAAGTATGTCAGATTTAATTATTTGAGCTAATTAATTTGACTTATTTAGGAAAATTGTATGGGTGACGTTTATGATCAAAAGTATATTTCATTGGAATATTTTTCGTAAAAATAAAATAAGAGCTTTAGTAATATTACTATAACATTTTTAGTTGAAAAATCACCACTAAAAGAGCTTGAAATATATTCTACCTTCAAAATTTTTATGACACATATTAATAATTTCAGATATCTTTATTTTAAATGTATGTTTTTATCTACTCTTAGTTACTTTGAAATCTTTTGGATCATCTATTTATTTTTGATGCATCAAAGAAATTATTTTAAAAACCTTAAATAAACCTTTTTTTTCCTTCAAAATTTTGGAACATTGATTAGAGGATTATTTGACGAATTACAAACTATACAGAGAAAGACAAAAAGAATAAAAAAAATGTATATCTTCTTAAAAGCATATTATTAAAAATTTGTAAAATACGAGAGATAATTTCTTTTTTAGCAGACTAATTATTTTAATTATCAAAGTAATAAGCTACTTTCTGTTACCCTTGATCATTATAAAAAAATCAACCTAAACATCTGTTTTTAATTACTTTTCCTTTCAATATCTTCTTTACTTTCATATACGTTGCAATAAACTCAACATACTTAACCAATAAACGACAAAAGGAAATAAAATCGAATAACTTAAGTTTAATTGTGGAGGTAATAATCAATTAAAAAGATTGCTTGAATTATGAAACACGTTGAAATAGTGCGTAAATTATTATAATTTCATATATAAACGCAAATATTTTTATAGGCCAGAAAATCTTATAAACATAAATTAAAATTCATTGGAATAATAAATCAATTAAGTCATTATTCAAAATAACAAATCGGTCATTCTTAATTATAACTGAAAGAATCTGAAGTCTTAAATTAGTTAACTTTGAAGAAAACAAGTTTCTTAATGAATATTGAAGAAATATAAATGGTGCTAAAATTCACAGAAATTATTAAAGGAGATAAAAAATATAAAATATAAAGAGACATTAAATTTTCAACATTTAAAAACCATTCATTTACACAATCGCTTTGTAATAGATCAATGATTTAAATAATTATGGAATTGATGTGTATTTCGTGTTCGATTACGTATTTTTTTTTTTTTTTTTTTTTTTTTTTTTTGAAGAAAAATTTAGAATAGGGAGATATATACATTTATTGTAAATTTGATAAACAGCTAAGTTAGTGTACTCTAAAATTTCAATAATTGCTAAAATTGATAAACATTTTATTAATAAAATTTTAAAAAGAAAATAAATAAATATAAAGGCTAAAACATATATAAACTAAAATGTTTTATTGAGTTTTTTAAATCAATTCCAATCAAGGTTTACAAGATCTAAGAGAAATTATCAATATCAGTTAAATCTCTAAAAATTTAATGTAGTAAATGAAACAAAAAATATCAGGTAAAATAATATATGATGGTATTCCAAAATATAATGAAAGAATAAAAATTTTCACTCAAAAAAGACTCGCTTTTATAATTCTAAATTTTTTATTTTAATTTTAAATATCTTTACTTTTAATTTTTCGATAGAGTTTAAAACAATAGAAATTAGTTAATTTCGCTTTATTAATAACTCAACAATAAATATTTAAGACTTTTTAAATAAATACATTTTCTTAAGTTTAGAGTCCCAACTTTTCAAATTAGATATTTCTAAATATTTTTTCATGACAGAAAATAAATACATATTCATTTTTTAAAAAGTATAGTTATATTTTAATAAACCAATGCTCCTTTTTTTAATTATTTTTTCTTAATGTTTTATTTACAATTTAAGGATTAACATTTCTTTAATATTTTGAAAAATTTATGTTGGAAAAATTAAGATATACAAGTGTTACAACGGTTGCCAATTGCATGAAGGATTCCGAAAATAAACTTGCTTTTTTGTTTGTTTTCAAAACTAACACAAAAATATTGTATCATGTAAAAATGAAAATCGAATTAGTAATGAAAACTGAAGATCATCAATATTAAAAACAGTAAAATACATTTAATATGAAAACGTTTACGACGAAATATCGGCTAACAGGAAGTAATACAACTGTCCCGACAAACTACTATGTATTTTCAGGCATTTTTTTTTGATTAACTTCAAAACGAAAATCGCTTAACATGAAAAGATGTCCCTTCAGGGAGAGAGAGGATATTGAAACTGAGTCACTACTTAATGAAATGTTTGAGAAACTTTCTGTAACATTACACTGGCCTGCTGTATCATCGGAAGAATTCATTGCAGTAATTGATGATAATCTGCTTACCGCTCATTTTTCTCAGTAGACATGGTCTCGGTCTTATGGAGAATGAGGCAATAAAAATTGCTTTTCTATTTCTTAATTGGTATAAGTCTGGAAAATGAAATGAGCAATTCATTAAGATATAAACATTTTCGAAACAATGTTTTTAACTATTTATTGAGATTTAAACTAAAGCAAGAAAAACCGATATTATATAGCAGTGCTTCTCAAACTTCCGATATTTGTGACCCAATATTCAACCATAATTTACATCACCCCCTCCCCTCCATACAAATAAAAATGTATTGAATTCAATAATACTATACCTTGACACTAAAGCTGCAATACGTCTTTTTCTTAAGTGCCCACCCACGTGTATAAACGTCTCGCTCAGCCAAAGCGTTAATTACCTCGGACGTATATATTTGTAACTTTCCGAAATACGTTCTTTTCTGTACACTGCTATCCATAAAATCATTCCGAAGGCTTTGGGATGCAATAAATGTACCTTGACAGTGATTGCGAATGATTTACTTATTTCAGAGGATTTCCTTATTTTTTCCTTCCCCTCTCCCCAATCATCACATTAACTCACCTACGTGAAAAATGGTGGCATTGGGCAGCGAATCACGTAACTTTTAATAGGCAATCAAGGAATTAATTATAAACCGTACAAATTATCAAGGTAAGTGTTAATTTTTGTACATAATTTTACATATGACAAACCCACGGGGTCACTGGTAATTATTAAACTTGTTCCTAACTTAGTATTGTTAAATTAATTACAAAATACATGGTGCACAGTACTGATACATTTATAAGTGTACTTACTATATGAGTGCAAATGTTAATTTTATTTTTCATTGAATCCTATATATCAGAATGTATATATATATATATATTTTTTTTGTCTACTTTCAGTAAATTTACAATTTTTTTTCAAATAATTTTTTTCGATTTTACAATGCGCTCCCCCCCCCCCCCACACACACCTCCTCGTAGAGTTATCACTCCCCGTAGGGGAGCATGCTCCACCCTTTGAGAAACGCTGTTATATAGGCATAAAATTTAGTGAAATTAAAAACAACTCATCTAAATGAAATAAATATTGTTTTGTTACGTTAATAAGATCTAAGGTCTGTTTACATTACATAAATAGTTGTTATGAAAGTTAATTATTTGGGAGAAAAACGACTAATAAAAAGATTAAAACTGAATGTTAAATTTTAAAAAAATACAATACAAATATTAAAATCATTATCTCACAATAATTAAAAAATAGAAAATATCAGTAAATTAACATCTAATCCTAATTTGAAAATTTTTCAACCAATTCCTTAGAGCATTAGAGTAGCATTTAGAGAAGTTAAATAGTCCTGCAGCTAAGTAATTTCAAAACAAAATTCTACTTAGACAAAATAAAAACAAGTTTGTATAAATTAAATAAATCATAATAATCACACGAAAAACTAATAAACCTATTTCACAACTTTAAATCGATTTGACTAATCTTTATTTACTTAACAGTGAGAGATTGTGTGAATTTTCATTGGCTTTGAAAATTAAACCTTAAAAAAATAATATACGAATAAAAGAAAGAATGATTTTTCAAGAAATCATTTTTGAGAAAATGGGATATTTACTGTTTTAAATAGTATACAAATTTTAATTTATTAAAAAAAATTCTTTCGTAAAAAAGAAAATGTTTCCTCATTTCATTATCATTATTTTAATTCCTTACTACTGTAATAAATTCTTCTGTATTTATATTGTTGTATTAAAATGAAATGGAAAAAGTGTGTTATGAATTATGATATACTGTAGAGCTTCTAAGTAGATCATCTCTGTAAATCTATTTCATTTTTGAAATGATTCATACGATTCTGTTTTCAGGAGTAGACAGAATTCCCTAAAAAATGTTCCTACGAGGATCGTGTAATTATTTATCCTTAATTTAACCCATTCGCTGATAGGAAAATTTAGAGTATCTTGCCCTGATTCTCACGGTTTTATTTTACAGAAAACTAGAAATTTTAAAAGATTATAATATTGTAATAATATTGTATAATATTGTAATGGCATATACAGTAATTTTTATTGAAGAAAAACCACTTGTAGCTGCGTCAATGAAAATAAGATTCCTGTGCTGAGTGCCACTTACGAGTTATCTCGTAGTTTTTTTTTTCTATGAAAATATTTATATACAAAGAAATTTTCTTTTCGTTTTGATTGATTTTACAAGCTCGTCCCCTTATTTCATCTGGTGACAGTCACTAATACGGGTAAATCAACATATATGTATGCCGCACGTCAAGATTCGACCTTAATGGAAATCCTGAAAATTTGGTGAAAAAGAAACTGAATCGAGAAGACTCTGAAAAGCTGAGTTGAGGATCCATTATGGTCAACAAATGGAAAGACGAGCGGAATGTACTTACTATATCCAACATATATAAAGGCGTAATGGTTCAAGTGAAGAACAAAAATGGAAAAATTTCGGCTTAACCCGATATAATGAGATATTATACTTTGAGAATGACAGGTGTGGATCTCTCTGAGCAACGTATGTCCTACTATTCAATCTTCTTTCTTATACCAAACTCTGTTCGTATAAGAAAACTGCACTACACTACTTCGAAATATACCAGCAAAATGCATACCTGTTCTGTAACCAAAGAAATCAAGGGAATAAAAATATGAGAATGCTTTCGATTAGGGAATCTGTTATTATGCATTTACTTAACGGTGACGGCACCAATGATGGAGAAAGCAGCTACAATAACACAAATACAAATTGATTTTCATTATTTAGAACAGCTTCTTCCCACAGAAAAAAAGGATGCCTTCAAAGCTATACCTAATGCGTACAAAGAAAAAAAACCCGTTAGGATACTAGGTATTTTTGTCCAATGTGTCCCAACAACCCAGCACTTTGCGTTGATCCTTGTTTTAAAGCTCTTCATACACAGCAACAACAATACAAACATTTTTAATGCATATATATATATATATAAAACTTTATAATAGAAATTGATTATCAGTACGTTTTTTGCACTATACAAATTTTTCATTCATTCTTTCGAATAATTCCTAGCTCAAATGTTATAATATAAACAATCTGAAATTGCAGCCAGCTCGAGCATTGCGAGATATCTCGTAGCCAGTAGTTTTAGTACACATGCTTACTACGATATATTTCGTAGCCAGCAGTTTTAGTACACACACTTACTACGAGATATCTCGTAGTTGGCAGGCAATATATTAATTACTTGCACTTAACCGGTTGGGTTCCAGAAAGGGGTTCTGAACTTTGTGTTCTTTTTAATCATATTATTGTAATAATTTATTATGCATTGTTTTTCTTGTTATAATCGAATGTTGAATAAATTGTTCTATCTACAATTCGAAGATTATTTGTTAGAAACCAAAAATTTTGTGTTATCTGTAGACATACATTGCAATTATAGGAAACATGCTCAGTAAGGGAACCTGGATATCATAATCTTTGAAAAAATCGATTTCTCAATTTTAGTTCTAAAAAAATAGTGCATGTTTTTGAGACTAAATAATGCGAAACTATCTTAGTTCATAGAAAAGTTCAAATGAAATAAAAATGTCCAGCATAGGATTGTAGAATGATTTGAGATATATTACACACAGACATATTACGTTTTATAGTTATGATTATTTCTTCCAATTTTTTACAAAAAAAAATTGGAAGAATAAAAAAGAATAAGAAATGGTCAAAATTTCATGCTTATATTTCTTTACTCAAACAAAATGAAAGCTGTATAGATATATGAAATAAACAGATGATTGATTTTGCAGCATTTATAATTAGAATTATTTTGACTATGCGCATTTAGAGATTTGTGATGAAAATAATAAATAAATTGGATATGTAAATGAATATAACGGTCCTAATTCCAAATAGTAAAATTTTTGTTTCAATCTCAAATCGGGGTGTTTTTAAAGCAATAATAAATCAATAAAACTTTTATCGTTCTAAAAAAATTAAAAATAGCTTCAAAAATATGTTTTAGGCTTTTAATTAACATTAACTAAATACAGAGGTGTAACGTACATCGCCACAAACCACCGCATCGTGGTGGGCCCAGGATTGTAGAGGCCACAAAACCTAAGTTATGTTGTGGTTTTGCAACCCTTTGTCTGATGCGGTTAGGGGGTCAGAACCTAACTTTTCAAAAGGGCCCCAATATTCTCCGTTACACCACTGACTAAATTAAATCTTTTTTACACACAGACACATCAAGGACTAATTATCATTATTCTTCCATCACTTAAAAATAATCAAAACATTTTTTTAACATTCAATTTTTAATGACGTATGTAAGAATATGTATATGAATACTTTCTGTATTAAAGTTATTTGTTTGCTCTGCAATATTCGTCATGAAATTTAATGAAAGGTAGACTATACATACAAATGTGCATGTTTTTGTTATTAATACTGTCGTTTTTATATTTTAAATTTAAATTTCACTTATACGGGTTTATATGAAAATGGGTTTTCTCTTCAGATTCGAAGAGGAAAATATTTTTCATTCTTATTAAGTCTTGAACTGATTTTTAACATTGATCTTCTTATGCATTTTATAACTATATAATATATATTAAAGAGTCTAAAATACTTATGTCTATTCGTTTCATCACTTCATTATTGATAAAACAACATATATAGTTAAAAAAAAGATTTATAATATATTTTGAAGATTCTTAGTTAAGCATTATGAAAAATGTGTTATCTTAAATAAACTTACCACAAAAATACTTAATTGATCAATTTACACTCTTCTCTACACAAACACTTTTAAGATTCTAATTAAAAAAGGAATGAAAAAATAATAAAAAAAATAGAGCTAATAAATAAAAACAACTAGAAAAAAAATCGAATGAAGAAACCTAGTATGGGAATACAAACAACTTAACAGATAAAAAAAAAGGCAAGGAACTATAAATAGATAGAAACTATATACAAAAGAAAAGGAGGGTTAAAAACATTCGATTCAAAATAGCAATTATAAAAAATTAAGAATATTAAAGTTGCAATAACATTTTTAAAAAAGAAACTAAGCACTTTAAAAGAGGAAACTTTTTAAAACAACTTCTTGAAAGAACAGTTGATTTATTTATTTGAGTTAACTAATTCAATTTTTATTAGTACCTACTTGAAAAAATAATCTTCGTTAAAATTATTTAGAACTCTTACCTTACGTAAAATACAGAACATTCTAAAAAATTTTCATCTTTATAAATTTATAAAAATTCTAATTTGCGATTTATACGCTAACTTATTTAGGAATCGACAATGCGACGGTTTATTTCTTTGTTGTTTGTTTTAGAAATGCCATTCAGTTCAATATTTTGTTTTAAAATGAGTCATTTCGATTCATTTTCTTCTTTTAAATATCTCTTAAGTTACAATTTTTCATTTGTAGACAATAAAGTAAAACAGGAAAAAGTTTTTGTACGCATTTATTATTGTTCCTCTTATAATAACTTAAAAATAATTGAAATGTATTCAACTATTTCTAGAATATAACACATGGTAGAGGAGTAACAAATTAATTCCTAATTTATTAAAAATAATTCAGTGAGATGATACACAACAGTATATTTCTAAACTAAATCGAATAAACAAAAAACAAATATTTAAAAGTGTGACAATGAGTTAAAATCAAAACTCAGAAATAAATGTTAAAAAAGTTGTGAAACTTAATTTTGAGACCTATTTGATTTTTTTCCTGTACAAGATTGAGTGATTGCTTATAGACGTTGCACTTTAAAGTATCATGAATATTATTGCCATTGAATCCCATAATTTTGAACCACGGTCAAGTGAAGAGGACGACACCTGAGCTGACACTCCCGTCTCCAAACATCCACTCCACATTAAAGTGAGAACTTCAATAGATTCAAAATACATCACCAATCTAAACAACGAGATCTTTAAAGCACCATGACTTAACAGAAATAACGTTGACTACCATTTCATGGCTGTAGTCACTATTCCTGTATCAGAGTATACGTATAAGCGAGTTTATTTCTGCATGTCTAATGATCATATACTTACGAGTCATGTATTCAAATTATGGCTCTACCAGAGAATTATTTGTGGACAATAAGTGATTACACACACGTTAAATTCAAACACAGCCGTAAATTTTCACATCCTGGTGATACTAAGGGCGGAAAAAAGACTTTGGAGATGGCTTCGTCACGTGACCGAAATTAAAACTCGCAAAGTCACTTTCCAATAATCGTGTATCTTAGATGACGTTAATTTAAAATGTCATGCAATCCTGCATTTCCATTTTTATCTATTCACCCCGAAAAGAGATATCAAAAAAAAAAAAAAATTATAAATTTGATGAACTTGAGGAATACGATGGATATTGGCGAATTATTTTATAATTTTGAACCTCAGTTAAATAAAGAAGATGACTCCTGAGTTGACAATTATTTTCTTAACTTCCGCCCAAACACCACGCGATATCTTTGATCATAAGATGGATCTCTGTCAGAGGGGCACACAAGGGGGGGGGGGCCCTAGGGGGCCGGACCCCTCCCAAAGCTCTTGATTATAATTCTAAGTATATAGTACGTAAAATTTAATTAAGTATTAGTTATTAATGATTAATTTTATTAATTAATGCTAATTATTTATTCAATAATTAATTTTTTTACTGTTTTTGTTTCCGAAAATCGACAAAATCAAAAGGAACATGATACAAGAAAGGTGGACTTGCGACCCCGGACACCCCCCTTGAAAAATTTCTGTGTGCGCTCCTGATCTCTGGTGAAATAAGGGGCTCATTTTCCAGGCTTGACTTGAACATTATCGCCATGACGCTCGTTACAGTTACCTTTAAATTGAAAAGGCTCTTTTCTGAAAAAAAGAAAGATTTTTAGGATTAAACAGTGAGAGTAACTTTTGTATATACCACTGTATATCGTGTACCTACACATTCAAACTACATCATTTTAATTTTTAGTTATATCAGCGGTATCGTGCAACCTTTTTTTACAAAGAAACCTGAAAAACATTTACGTTTTGATGTACATTTACAATCTTTTGAAGTCAATTATTTGAAGTATTATCCTAGGCCTTTGAACCAGGGGCGAAACGAAGAATACTAGAGCCCCCTTCAAAATCGTTTTGGGTCCCAATCTCAAATGCGTACATGATATCAAATGCGTATCATGATATAAGAGGCCTTGGGCCTCTTAGAACAACTGGGGCCCCCGCAATGCGCTAGTTGCGGGTGTGTACGTTGCACCACTGTGTTTTGAACAATGGTATACTTCTAAAACTACAACTTTAAAGCAGAAGGAAAAAAGGGGAGGGTGACAACATTTAAGAAGTATTTCGTTGTTTGAAGCTTATGACATTTCTTTTAATTGAACAGTATTTAGATATATGTAAAGATCTAAATTTGTATGCTTATTTTTATTTTTTTTTATTTTTAAGGCTATTTCTTTTACATCCAGCGTGTAACATACACCTGTAAAATTTGATCTTATTTTTTTGCGTTAAAAGTGCGGGTTATATGCAGGAATATACGATAATTCATTTTATCATTTTGAAAGAATATGTATCTGTAAGAAACTTTTTCTATTCGAGTGCGAGACCATGGCAGTGTTATTGGTGTTATAATAGCCTAAGGACATACTTATAATAAGGAAAGCGAATGCTCACCTATTTTAGAGAGGCTGACATATCTCTTTCTCTTTCATCAAGGAGCTAATCTTAAAAAATAAGTTTAAATTTATAATGGGAATAATATTATCTCACGAAAACAATTATTCCCTAAATATAATTATGTGTACTTCGTTTAACACTTAAAAAACTTTCCCCAACTAAGCTGTAGCTTTATGGAGTCAATGTACGCATACTTTTCTATTTATTTAAACAGTGATGTTAAGTTTATAATAAAAAAATACATGTAAAGAGGAGTTTTTTTCCCTTTCAATGTTTAAAATTCCATCCATCATCGTTAAGATTCATTGATTATAATTATTGCAATAACAGCAAAAAAATGACATTTAATTGAATATAATTCTTACTTTACTTTCTTAATTTTATGCAAATAATCACTAATTTAACCCTCTTTTGTACTTGGATGGCATATACAATACAATACACACAATACATTTCTGAACAGGGATAATTATTTACTAGATCTCAGATCAAGTCAATTGTGATTTCCGCCATGTGAAATAGTAGGAAATAATTGAGTTCACGTCTTCTCCCTTCGAGTGAAGAGATGATGTCATTCTGTGTTTCATAAATACTTTTTATTCAATGAGACAGCAATATCATTACGTTCATGAGACAACTTTTTGTGGGCTTACATGTCGTGACCCGACCTCCACGCTAAAGCTATTTGGACTGAATGGGACGCGAAGTCCAAAAACTCGAAAGGAAAAAAAATATAGCTATACTCACGCTGTTTTAGCTTAATAGCTAATACGTGAGAGTCTAAGTGGATCCGTGTACACTAATGGCAGTTTTTCAAGCATTCACGATTAGTGGTTTAAATTTAAAATGCATTAGACGGAAATAAGATTTGCTTCATGGGGAACAAAAAAATTAGACTTTTATGGCCCAAATATAAATTGTGCGTATTATCTTCCTTTTTTTCCCTTTAGTTTCATTTAATATTTTGAAGATGCTCTAACCGGTCTGTGAAAGCAATGGTACTGGTACAAAATGATTTATATGGTAAAGTATTGAATGAGGCTTGAGTAAATGTAGAGGTTAATAGCTCTTTTTATGTATAATTACACAGATTTCATTGTAGTAGTGATCAATCATTATTCGGAAGTGAAAAGTTGTTGTGGAGAATCTCGTTAGGATTCCCTCTTAAACTGACATGGGGTAATATTCTTCAAAGTTTCATTTAGAGTTTCATTACCACCTCCTTACAGTGGAAATATACTATGCAGTTTGGCTCCAAGTTAAAAAAGTGAGCAGATAACTATAGATACATAACTGCTAGTTAATAGATAACTTAGCAATTAGCAGTGCAGATATTTTCATTTTGAAAATTAGATTTATCAACTAGTGAGTACTTCATTGCCTAAACCCAGACAATTTTAAACTTTGTCATCAAAAGAAATACAATGGTTTTATTGTATGAAAGTCTTTTAAGATCAGTATTAACTTATGCATGTGAAACTTGGTCCATGTCTCCAACAGATGAGATCATGATAAGTATCTACGAAAGGAAGATTTTAAGATTTATTTTTGGAGGAATTCAGGGAAATGGAACGCGGCGAAGAAGATCCAATTTAGAGCTTTATCAATCATACAAAGAATCTGACATTGTTAACTTCATAAAAATACAACGAATTAAATGTGCAGGTCGCGTTGTCAGAATGGACGAAGACCGCACCACTAAAAAAGTCTTCAAAGCAAAACCAATTGGCACTCTAAGAAGGGAGAGGCCAAATCTTAAATGGATTGATGGACAAGAAAAATATCTCCTAGTCTTGAGAACTAAGAATCGGAGAACACTAGCAGGAAGAAGGCTGGCCAGGAAAAGGCTTCTTGAGAAAGCCAAGACTCACCCTGGGCTGTCGAACCACTGAGGAAAGAAGGAGTACTTCATTGCCTAAACCCAGGCAATTATAAACGGTGATAGTGCAGTCCATTTTGAAAAGTTCTACGTCACGTGACCATGGTTCAAAATTGCGTAGTCCGTCGCCAAAAGCCCTCGTGTAGCTGAACAGTGCGACTTTAATATTCACTGACTCACTCGCTTTGAAAAGTTCTGGAAAGTCTTACTGAACGTTGAGTCTGAGACCTCAACTTAAATACAGGAGGTTCAGTCATTTTGTGGGAGAGAGTGAGTGTTTATTAGCGTCGTACTATAAAGGAACACGAGGGTTATTGGCAACGGACTCATAATAGTGAACGTCGGTTAAGTAAAGAGGGTGACACCGGAGTGGCACCCCCTCTTTAAAATACATTATGCCAACGGGAAGACACGACACCACAAAATACATTATGCCAACCAAGATAGATTTAACGTGCATCCATCCCTCTACACACGGCACATCTTTAGTGGCCCTAGGGCTTGAGCGTATGATATTCCGGCCACAAGCTCGTGACCATGACCATTAGGCTACCACGGCCTCCGCATTTTGTGGGAGCTGCAGTTCTGGATGTCTACAAATACAGTTGGACCTCAATATAGCGAAGTCACTAAATCCCGAAAAAAAGTTATACAGAGCTTCATCTTTTAATATATATTTTATAAACCACATAAAACAAATTTTAAATTCATAAATATTATACATTAAAAAAAAGTAATTATTCACACCTTTTTTTAAATTAATATATGTTTAATTTATATATCTTACCCATCAAAAAAGAAAGAAAGAAAGAAGAACTGGGCTAGTATGTCATGAGTTCGAGCCCAGTACCACGAAAGACCCGCCATGTAGGGGAGCGATGCACGTTAAATCTGTCGAGAGGTCGAATGTCCTCCCGTTGGTGTGTTGTGGTAATTAGGAGAGGAGGGTGCCAGCTCAGGTGTCGTCATCGTCCCTTTGTGATACCCCGCGGCCCGGGAGTATCATCTCTTCATCCACGCGACCTAGATTTGTAGAAATAAATGATTGACCACTCAAATTCTCCATAATAAATCTAATTTATTATTGTCTAAATATATATTGAGCAACGCAACACAAGTCTTACTAGAAGGGACTCATCAGGAGTGATACTACGCAATTATCAATTCTAAGTAAAATAGCGCCTGAAATCCTACTTACTCTCTTTATGAGGAATTAACCACATAATCTATCTATTGTAGATTCCTTAATAAGCTAAAGGCCGTTCTATAATTAATCTCTTACCGATATCGCACGGTAAGCAACCCTCGGCTTTCTCTCTCTCTTCTTGTATTCTATTCTTCCACTAATATTCTATTACTATCCGACCTCTATTCTGCTCTTATTCAACTTTCCGGCTTCTATTCCACTAACTCGCGAATGCTAAAGCTCACTTATATATCTGTTCTCTAATCTGCATATCGCTGTTTCTTCTTGAGAAGGTTGGATTGAAATGTCATTCTGGCCCCAAAGATTCCCCAAGAGGAATAGTGAGAAGGCGTGATAAGGCCCCGTCACAACTTGACCATGGTTCAAACTTACGAGGTCCTTCGCCGAAAGCCCTCGTGTAGCTGAACAGTGCGACGTTAATATTCACTCACTCACTCAGTAGTAATTCAGCAAAAAGTAATAACTGGTAAGGTTAAGCTCATACAATAAATTATACTTCTCAACTATGCAGCAAAGTTGTGCACGCATTGCGATTTTACTTCAGTTAAAATGTTTAGGTGTGAGAAGTGCGTATATAATTGAAGGTTAAAGTTCACGTACCTTCAACAGAAAAATACTTGATTGAGTTTTATTGTAAATGGAGGATAAAATTAAGACAAATAAAAAGAAATGCTTATATCCTATAATCAGTGATAGATTGATAAATGACATTTTCCACACAAATGGTTTTAGTGAAATATGCAGGTGCTCAAAGTTAAGCAAATGATTGGATTGTAGCCTTTTTCTTTTTTTATTTCAAGAAAAATACTCCATAAAAGGATTTGTAATTTTTTGAGCATGCCAATTATATTCACATCTTCCAATGAAGTTTCAGTGACCTCAGAACTAAACTACACCAAGTTTAAGAGGGAAAAAATGAATTTTTTAAATCACTTTCTGTTATTAAAAACTGTAAATCGAGTGTATGAGGGCACCAGCATAGAGCTGTGGACATAATAATGAGAATCGATAATTCTGCAGTTGATTTGTCAAAAAGCAAGTATTGAGGCGATAGAACGCACAGCCCCATTTGATCCCAATGTCTTCAGACTAACAATTAACAATTAAATGATTAAAAATTGGTTAATCCGCTTGACCTAAGTAACACTTAGGTGTACATAGTTTGAGTTTTGGCATCCAAACTTTATCTACCGACGGGACTTATAAGTACCACTCACTTTAAAGATGCATAGAATAACCATTTTTACGAATAATTTGACGATACTTAGCAGGGATATTTTTTCAAATCCACTCTTCCAAGATATATGGCAGCACGGGTACTATAATTAATATTTTAGTGGGGAAGTCGAATAGTTTTATAGCAGAAATTGGGTTTTCAGCGCATTGCGAAGATTGTCTTGTTCCGAAAAAACAGCTAATGTCAAAAGGGGTCTTATTATTATTATTATTATTATTTTGTATGTTAATGAAGACCTTAGAAAACGATTTGACTATTTATTTTAAGTGAACAGTGTATATAAATAACTAATTTTACAGTTGAATATCTTTAGATAATTAATTAGCTCTAACGGATTAAGTTTCCCAAAGTTGAGTATTTTGTTTATGTATATTCCTTAATTTTTAATGTAGTAATTCAAAAAAATATATTGCTGCATGGAAAAAACTGAAGTAAATCATAATGCGGTAGGTAAAGGGTTAACAGAAAAAAACACTATTTTTTTCGGCTTCATTTGACACTATTCTATTTCAACATGATATTGTGCAACAAAGCAACAAATTTATAAAATTTATAATGTTTTAGCATTTTGAGAAAAAAAGAAAAAAATCAGTAAGGATTAAACACACAGGTGGCAGATGCTATTTAGAATCTTTATCCATAGAAAAGTACTAGAATAAAGGGAAAAAAAACTTTTTTTTTGTACTACCATTCAGTAACCAAAGAGTACTCATCTATGTACTAAAAAATGTCAAAAATATTATTTCGACTCTTAAGGCTGTCTTTGCCGAATGTACGAGGGTCTGGACTAAAGCCGGAGCACATTTTCAGACATAAAAATGTATCAATTTTCATGAAAATTTAAAACATTATAATTCATGCATCTATTTATAATATAGCACTTTTTATTAACTTTGAAAATGTTCCCTGAATGCTTAATTTTTTATTTTAACATGTAATGGGATAGCTCATTTAGCATTAAGTGAGTGAGTGAATATTAACGTCGCACTGTTCAGCTACTCGAGGGCTTTTGGTGACGGATCTCGTAATTTTGAACCATGGTCAAGTCATGGGACGACACCTGAGCCGGCAGCTCCCTCTCCTAACTACCACACCACACCACACCACCAAGAGGAGATTTATCATTAAGGCATAGGAGAAAAAATACGAAACATTTTTACCAGAAAAAATTAATCCATTCAGATAAAAATGGGCAGATGATAAAATTTGCTGCTTCCTATAGAATAGCAAAACCAGAACAAAAAAAAAAAAAAAAAAAAAAAAATGTTCTTTTATATCTGAAAAAATATTCCAAATTCGGATCTTATCCTTTAAAATTAAGCCAGCGTTTCTCAAACTGAGAGGCGCGCTCCCCCCAGGGGGCGCGAGCATATTGAAAAGTCGAAAATAAAAAATATAAAAAATTATTAATTAACTGAAAATAAACAAACAAAATACATTTTGTCATAATAAAAAATAAAATACACATTTACACTGATGTAATACACTTATAAATGTATCAGTACTGTACAATGTATTTTATAATTAATTTAACTATAGTAAGTTAAGAACAAGTTTAAAAACTACCAATGACCCCATGGGCTTGTCATGTATAAAATTATACATATACAAAATTAACTCTTATCTTAATAATTTGTACGGTTTATAATTAATCCTTTAACTGCCGATAAAAAGGTACGCTATTCGCTCCCCAATGCAATCTTCCACATAAGCGATATATTGGGGGGGAGGGGTAGAAAAGGAATAAAAATGAGCAAATCCTCTGAGTATAAATCCTTCACTAACACTGTCAAGGCCTTTTTATTCCATTCTAGAGTTTTTAGAATAATTTTATGGAAAGCACTACACAGAAAATATCATACTTCGGAAAGACGTATATATACGTCTGGGGACATTAACGCTTTGACTGAGCAAGACATTCATATACGCCGGTGGCAGCTTCAGCGTCAAAGTATAGTACTATTGAATTCAATACATTGTCATTGTATGGAGGGGGCACGATGAAAATTATGATTGAATATCGGGTCGCAAGTATTGAAAGTTTGAGAAGCACTGCATTAAGATCCTTAATGAATCTTAAAAATGAAATATTCAATGAACTCGATATACCATCTATTTACCTCGCCTTTTAAATATGAAATATCTCATTATTTTGAGGTTAAGACACATTCTAAAGACAGAAATCTCTTCTGGATAAGAATCATCCAACTTATAAATAAATTTTACAGAACGTTTTTTTCGCAAATATTACAAAACAATGCAATATACACCAATGCTAATTCAGGTAAGGACATAAGAGTCTTCAATTAGTCCTCGCCGTACCATTTCTTCTGAGCACAAACATTTCCACTTGAACTATTCTAAAGACGCTAATTTATTCTCCAGTACTCATCGCGCAGTGGTTTCCTTGCACCTTGGATGATTCATTCAAATTAAATCCTAAGCCATGACGCTATCGCCAACTTCCGCCGCGTCCCCTCAAAGGCAGAAGTGACCTGGAGAAGCAAATCTGGCGACTAACTACTCAGCATGTCATCATTAGTGCTCGGTTTCGGTTTCTTCACTGTCGGCGCCTGCGTTTTGGCGGCAAGGGGGCCCTGCTGTGAGCGGGCCCTTTGGGTAGGCCTTTTGTGCGGAGACGAAAGTCTGTTACTTTTGAGAGATTGGACCACCCTCCTGTTCTCATCTCGACCCCTTATTTCCGTCATCCCGGGAAAATTTCACCATCAGATATTGTAATTTGAAAAGAATCCTTCAAGTATGAGATTAGAAACAACTCGATTTGTTAGTTGTTGTGCAGCTAGAGATTGAGAATTTTTTTATTCAGTTCAGCGCGTTTGCTAAATGTAATAATATTTAAAAAGAATACGATTTTACAAAGAAAATATTGTGGCTATCATGGATGCAGTGTTGGAAGCTTTTTCCAATGTTTGAAAGGACAATATATCTATAAATTTCGCATTCAGATTATTCTCATTCAGATAACTCCAAAGTCAGTAATCAAGAAGGTAAGCAATAAATTAATATGCTCTCCCGCACAAACAAAACATTGAAAATATAGCAATCTGTACACGTAGTTTTGAAAAAAGAAGTTTAATACATACATATTGCTCTTCAAATGTTACTGAGTTCTAATGACAGTATTCGCTACAAAAATTCTATTTTTTTTTTTTATTGTAAATAACAATGTCTGTCAACCTTTTCTTTACGTCTAAGCGCATGGGAAAAAATGAATTAAACGAGGGATATTATGCTCTTGAGCACATTTCTTCATTCAAACCATGTAAAAAGAATAAAATTCTGGAAAAATAACATAAATTCGTTCCGCTAAGTAAAACTTGTTTCTTTTCCTCCTATTAAATTAGTTAGCTACTGATTCAAAACACTAACATGAAATAACGTAAGTATGACAACCACACCAAAGCATTTAAGTAAACATTTGAATATTTTTTTAGCCTTGTTTTAAATATGAATTTATATTAAAATGAATTTTCAACTAATCGTACTGAAATTTCTTAAAGACAATTTTGTGTAATCTGTAGTTTATCTTTTGTGTAGATATCTGTATGTTAAATTTAAAAATGAGCCTTAATATCCTCAATAGTAAAATCCTCCGTATCATCAATAGTGTGTAGTCCTCGACAGTTAATTACGGTTAAAAATTGAGAAGCTATTAATCTGAAATCCCCTTCATCACTTATTGTTTTATATAACGACATTAGTTCATAAATAATAGTATAATTTGATATAATTTTTTTTTTATTAAGATAGCCCTTTGAAGCTGCCTGATGGCTATTGGCAACTCATCTCGTAATTCTGAACCATGGCCAAGTGACGAGAACTTGAGATGGCACTCTATCTAAGCTTCCAGTCCACACTAAAATGGGGACTGGCATCCAACTAGGTTGAAAAAGTTTTTATACAGGTAACAGGTACTAGGTAACAAAAGTTTGATGTTAGGGCCAATAGAAAAAAAAAGAAATATATAAATATTGAGGAAAAAGGAATAATATGTAAAATTAGAAATAATATGTAAACTTGTTTTTATAGCATTTATTTTATCTAATTCATATATATATAAATATTTTTTAATGTGTTTTTTGAAGAAAGAAATTTTTAAGATAATTTGTACACGAAAAACGGGATATCTCCAAAACAATTTAATGAAATTCAATGAAATTTATAACGTATATGTAATGAGCCCTTTAGAGTGTCACAAACCGACAGTTTCATTTAATCACATTTTACAGCCATTTTCAGCTTAGAACATACAGTAATTTTGACGAAAAATCATTAAAATAAAACAAATGCTTATAAAATATTTACTTCTTAAAATATTTTTAACTCCACGGTTTGCGACACTTCAAATGGATCAAGAAGTATATCAAGGAAATTAAAATTGTATTTCCTTCAATGCATTTTTATTTATCGCATTTTACTTAACTTTGAAAATTTTGCAAAAATTTCATAAAAAAATTTTTTTTTTTCAAAACCAAAGGATGATATATGTTACTTATTTAATAATTTTGACTCTTAAAGTCTATTTATGTTCTTTAAGGTATACGACTACGTTCAAAACCGTGGTTTTTTTTTTTAAAAAATAACGCATAAATGGATAATCTTCATGATATTTAGTGTCACTTTTTTAGATTAGAATACATGTATAAAATTGTTTTAAGGACATTATGACAAAGAAAAATTATTTAAATACAATATTTTGGCAAAAAATTAACTTAGAATAACCTTTTTCAAAACGTTCTCCTTTTATAAAAAGTGTTTTTATAATAATAATAATATTTTTTGTGTGTGTGTGTGCTTATATGAAGTAAAGACTTCTCCAGAGAGTCTGAACTAGAATTTTTGAAAAATTCACATTATTTTCAGTTATCACCAATTGAAATAATTGTCGGCGTTTTTTTCTTAAAATTTCTCCCCTCTGTTGTAGTGAAATATGGATAAATCCACTTTTAAGTTATATATTTCAAAAAATTCTAGTTGAGCCTCTGTACAAAAGTCTGATATATATACAGGCAAAATATTATTATAATAGAAGCATTTTTCATAAAAGAAGAATGTTTTGAAAATGGGTCATTCTATGCTCATTTTTGTCAAAATATTGTAAAATTATTTTTTATTGTAACAATATTCTTAAAACAATTTTATATACATTTTCTAATCTAAGTGACACTAAATATCATAAATATTATCCTTTTATAAGCTTTTGCAAAATCACGGTTCCGAACGTAGTCGGATACCTTAAAACAATAAAATTCTTTTGAAAAATCAACTTTTGAAAAATTGGAGTCCCAACCTATTCGGATGCCTTAATACTCGACAGATTTAACTTGCATCAGTCACTTTACACTACAGGTTTTTGAGTAGCACCAATTATCAGGTTCGTGATCATTAACCTCTACAAAAACGCAACCACTTCAATAGCATAAATTTTCATTTTTATACAAATAAAATTTTAAGATTTATGTTACATTTAGTAACACATTTATCTGTTTAATCTAATATGATATGCATACACACACACACTCAATTCTGTTTGCATGTGAACTTTTTTACACGACTTTGATAAACACAAATTAGAAAAAAAAAACTGAATTTTCATTTTGCATGAGCACGATCGACCCAAATTATAAAAGGAAAAATTTGCATTACTTTTATTTTTATAACTACAATATTGGTAATGAGGAATGTAATGCAATCTCTATTTGTGAGAATTCCTCCAAATTTTATCATCTTAGTATGGAATTTTATCTGTTTTGTCTGTATTTTGAGTTTAAGGTTGAAGGTGAAAAGTAACATTTCAATGCTTTTAAAATTTAACAAAAATTAAAATAAAATTTATGCATAATACCGGAAGCCTCCTGCGATATTTCTTTTGATACGGCTAAATTATTTCAGATATATATCAAAACAATGTTCAGAAAAACTATATTTAAGCAAACAGTTTTCCCCAAAACACGATGAAAGAGAGAGATCGCGCAGGTTTGTCTATTGGGCGATTAGTGCACCCAGAAGGGCCCGTGTAAGCTGTACTGAACCAGATTTTCCTAGAATCCGCCAGTGACACGGGGCCTGTAGATCTTCTGCACCTTAGGCCCGAAATGGGCCTAAACTAGCAATGAAGAAAGAGGCAACGATTTCAAACCTCTATTTTATCTTTGTTCGTTTTTAAATACACTGATATATCAGTACCACAGGAAGATAATCCTTATCTTGTTCAAACGATTACATCAAAAAGTTCTCCATTTAAGCACGAATACAATAGCCAATATATTGCAGGTGACAGCAATAATATTGCAGTCTTATAGAAACATATGCGTTTATTGACAGAAAGTGATAATGAATAAAATCTTTTTTTATGTGTGTACCTCATATTATTTTACCTAATTTTTGTGTTCAATAATACATGTACAAACTTTATGAAATAAAATGCTTAAGATCCTAACAGGAAAACTCATCACTAATATTACTATTTAAGCCGATTTCGTAGGACAGGTATCAGTCTTCTTTTTTCATAGATGCAGTATATTTTTCACGTGAATTTCTTTACTCGCATTTTTTGGGAATGTATCCATTGTGTAAAAACAGAATTTGGGTATATATGTGTGTTCATAAAGTGCATTTAAGTTTTTAAAATAATACTTTCATATTTTTTATTTCTTATTATGTCTTCAACTAATCCTCTTAGGGAAACTATTTTTAACCATGATTTGAGTTTAAAAACCGCTTTCCGTAGAGTTGTTTTGATTTCATGCTAATGTAAATGCTATTTAAACCTAATCAAGGAATGTGTTCGGTTGATCTTAGAACTTGAGTTGTGAATAGTGAGTCGTTCGTACTGAAGCTAGTATTCAAATTATAGCGTCCATTCAGAGCAGTAGAAGTTATATAGTATCTGATTTGAACAAAGATGTTGCAATTTAGGAAGGAGTTGTCAAGTGATCTACAAGTGGATTCAGAAATAAAAGTTATTTTTAATAATCTTATAAGTTAGATTAAGAGCTTAGATTAAGATTGCTTTCAAGCTTATTGAATTAGTTACAAAGTGATCATAAAGGAATAAATAAAAGTAATTATTTTTAAGACAATGTCTGCTTCTTCCCCGACCCCTCTTACACCTGCAACCTCTGGGTTGCGACAACCCTGTCTTTAATTTTATAGAGCCTGATAATCGTTTTTTAAATACATTCGCACCCTCAGTACGGCATATTTAAGGCTATCTTTGCCAAATGTGCGAGAGCCTTAACTAAACAAGGAGCACATTTTCTTAGACAGAAAAATGACTCAATTTTCGTGAAAATTTGAAACATCTCTGTTTATAACATAGCGTTTTTAAAATTGCAAAATTGTCCATAAATACTTATTTTTTCATTTGAACACTTAAAGGGATAGCTCATTTAGCATTTCACAGCATAAGAGAAAAAAATGAGAAACACATTTTATAACAGATAAAACAATATAACTCAGATAAAAATAAGGGGAGTACGATAAAATATGTTTCTGTCAATGGGATAGTGAAGC
Source organism: Trichonephila inaurata madagascariensis (assembly GCA_019973955.1). NCBI lineage: Eukaryota > Metazoa > Arthropoda > Arachnida > Araneae > Nephilidae > Trichonephila > Trichonephila inaurata. Next base: position 101,207 of record BMAV01026850.1, read on the forward strand.
CATAATATAATATTAAAGTTTCAGTTCTTTTATTTATGAAAAAAATATTCCAAATTCGAGTTCTATTCTTTAACATTAAGCGAAGACAGCTTTAATAAAACTTATTCATTCCCTTTTTGAAGCACATGAAAACTATACGGCTAAAGGTATTCATACAGTGGGTTACAGATTTATTAATAAAAATTAATTTATTAAATAAAATTCCTGAAATAATATATTTGTTTCTATTCTTATCAGCAAATACAGATTTAGTCTACATTTGCTTTTAATAAGGAAACACTGATCTCTTACGTTTTATGAATGAGTCATTTTCAAACAGTAAATTTTAAAAACAGAAAGAATTACATTAAGAAATGCGATATAAACAGTTCTGACTGCAATAAGTGTTTCTGAGTAGATGCAATTGATGTGCCAAACACGCTTTCATCATAAATTAAAAAATTCTATACGGAGTTTTCATAGAATTTCAGAGATGTCCTTGTCTCATTCATATCTACGTCCAGAAGCGAGTGCCAGAAAAACTCGTATTTATTCAGCGTGTTTCCTAAATAATTCAAAGGAAAAAAAAAGGAGTTATCATAACTTATTGAGATATCGAGGAAATAAATAAGAAGCCCCATTTGATCAGACACCGAGAACTGGCTTAGCCTGCTCTTGAGCAGTTTTACACAGAATTTGTCAACTGCGAATTCTCTTGCCGCTAGAACAAACACATAAATACAAAGGAAGGCTGGCATAAATAACATCAATAAATAATAAGGTAAACAAATGTGGCCCTATACAGAAGCCGGAAGAATAGGCAAGCTCCCTGAATTACACCACACGAATTAACAATAAATAATATCTTGCCCCTTTTTTTGCTTCTCTTCACAGGGCTTCTGTTCCAAAAGGCTGCATCACGCTGTTCACCCCTGCTTATTTATGCACACTCGCTGAACGCGGATTCTCTTTTGGAAAAGGAAAAAAGAATCGGTAATTTAAAAGAATTAGACAGGTCTGACAGTTCGAAACCGCGGTCGATGTGAATTGTTGTCACTGCTGGCTGTGGCCGCTTCTTTTTTACAAATTGTCCCCAACAGAAAAAGACACCGCGTGTTTTCTTTTCAATAGGTTAGTTCAACCGAAAAAAGCACCCAGCTCATTTCTCGCGATAAATTACTTAATAATTATTGTTCTCTGGCACGATATAAGAACGCTTTTGTGTCAATCTGGAAAAAAAGGATGGAAAAAATCTTATTATTTTATTCAAGGAAGTATATTTGGAAATTGACCTTGTGCGCTGCAATGGTTTTTGGGCTCGAATACGGGTTTTTTTTTTCAAAGTCGCTTGAATTGTAATAAATCAGTACTTTTCTGGCTTCTAGGTTCGACAAATTTGGTGTAAGTTTATCATAGAAGAATAGCATGTCATGTTTATTACAAATTTATTTCCTTATTCATGAACACAATGCTTTTCTAGGTGAGAAATTAAAATATTTTGGGAGTATAACTTGCATACATGTTTTGACTTCAGAGGTAAATTTCCCAATATCAAAATAAAACATGTTTCAAAAACAGGCCCATATTAATCTTTATAAGTAATCGAAGGTTTGCAATTATTTTATATCCCTTAAGCAACCTACAACTGAAAAAATACCGCGGATATGAAATTATATATAGGGAGAGGTCGTAGCACAAACAAATATTTTTCACGGGGGGGCAGGGCCCAGGGTCGAAAGTCCTCCATTCTTGTTTCTTACCTCAATAAGAAACCAAATGTATTCTTTGATGTTTTTCGGTCTGGAGAACAAAAAGCAGTAAAAAAATAAATTATTGAATTAATAATTAGCATTAATTAATAAAACAAATTGTTAATTAGAAATACTTAATTAAATTTTTCGTATTATACATGTAGGCTTATCATCAATCAAAAGAAATTCAAGGGCTATGGGGGTGGGGCCCAGACCCGGGGACCCCCTCCCCCGCCCTTGTATGCGCCACTGGAGAGAGGGCCTTAAGTTTTTCCCACTTAATAAATCCTATGAAGAATTCAAACTCCCAGTTTTCGATTTGGAAGGAGGATAAGATAACAGTATTTTTGTTTTATATGTAATTAAAAATAATAATTTTCGATATAAAATTCCATACGACTGAAAATATATGCATATTTAAAAAAACAGCCAGAGACTTATTTAGTTTTTTCGTTAAAAATAATATTTTTTCGAACTCGGGATGGTTATTTTTTATGTTCTATTTGTTACAACGAATGATTCGATTATACTGGTAGTGAGATTAATAGAGTTTATTTTATTGTTGTTGTGTGTACCATAATACCCCTTAACAGAATGGGCATGACCTTAGTAATATAGTCTTAACAGTTTACTTACTGTTTGAATATTTCTGTTTTTCAGGGAATATGTACGGGAATAATATTTGACCATTGAAATTATCCACATCACGATCTTATTAAGACAGAGCCGAGAACAAAACGAGGCCCCCCCCCGAGGGTGAGGCCCTGGGCTCGGGCCCAGTTGGCCCCTACCTTAAAACGTCCGTGCATAATGTAAAGTCTTATGAAAGGTTTTTCACACCACTTTTATCATGGTAAGATTGCCAGTTAAATGTTAGTCTTAACTTAACAGAAAATGCACCAGTATTGTCGACATATTCGTACAAGTAGTCATCTTTCTTATTTTACCCAATAAGCATTGGATGTCTATAAGGCAAATATCTGAAAACGCGACATTTCTGAGGCATTAACACACCCATATAAGAGTATATCCAAAAATACGGCTATGTATTCTATAAAGCTGATGAAAAAACTATTTTTCACAGTATCGAACAACTCTGTTAACCAAACTCCGTTTTACTGGAAAAAGTGTACCGTGGACAGATAAGTTCTTATTTGAAATTTTTCACATAGAAAATTGATCAAAGCAAAATCCATTATGTTATTAATGCTTGTTTTTTAAATCAAGTTCTGTGATTGTGAGGAAATACATGGTAACGAATGATGTTGGGAATTTGAATACTTGTGCGGTTTCAGATGTAAAATGCCCATTAGTGCAGAAATTGTTTCACAGAAAATTGTACAATTCCAATAACATTAAGAAAATCCCCCATATGGTGAATCTAACAATGCTGTAACGTATTAAATGTGCGTCTATTTTGCAATAGTTAGCAGGAAGTGTGGATTTCTTTCTTATTAGGAGTATTTGGAAATTTCTTGACAGGAAGATGACACAGCATCACCCTCGCAATATGCAAAGGTTGCAAGACTATGTACTATTGGAATGGGGGAAATTATTTCCTTTCATTCCTTCCATGCCTGAACATATTGGGATTATCTACCTGAAGGTATTCGACTACTTGCGACAACTTTTTTTTTTAAAAAAAAATAGAGATATGGAGATTTTTTTGTGGTTTTAAAATTTATTTAGTACACTTTAAGAAAAAAGTTGAAATTAAGATTAAGGCTAAAATTTATTAATACTAAAATGGGAAAAAATGGGTAAAAATTGACAAAAAATTACATAAACGTGGGGCCCGTTCTGTACAAATAGTAATCTAACAAATTCTCAATTTTTCAATTTTGATGTATTGCTTTGCTATTCCTTTTTGAAATGACCTTCAGGATGAGAGATATTTTAGTTTTTACAAAAACTAGAACACATTATCTTAGTTATTATTTAAAATTGCTTAAAAAACAGTGATTATATTCACACATAAAGAACTATAAATTTTGTAATAAAACAGTGATTGATATATATGAAGGTTAAAACACTTCTACTGTTAAACAGAACGTACACAAAAAATTTCAGCAAATTATTTTAAAAACATTTTGAGCAATCGCTGTCCCCGTTTGAGCTTTTCGAAAAAACACATTACGAGTAATACGCATTTTCAAGTTTGACATTTTATTTAAAGTTAAGGCTTCTGCTTTTACTGACACTTGTAGTTTTTGTTTTAGTAAATAGAAATAAAAAAACTTGGTATTTTTATAAACCTAATAAAAGGACATATAAAATAAAATCATAAAAAAAAAATAATAAAAAATTGTCAATTTTTAAAAAATTAGGATTTCAGGATAGCCTGATACCTTAAAGGGAAAATAACCTCTTAGTAATCGCCGGCTGGGAGGTGTAGTTTGTTTGTCGCTGGTCTTTTGTACCCAAGGTTGCGGGTTCGACCCCGGCCCAAGTTGGTGGAGTTTCCTGATGCAGAAAATCGATAGCGGCCATGTTGCATGATTATACAGCATGAAAAACATCCCTTGAGTGTCTGTTTGGCTTGGATGTTCTCAGCAAAATTAAATTCCTAAGTACAAATTTCGCATTGGCAGAGCTCAGGTGCCTCCCTCTGGGGAAGAAACTGGGTGTCAAAATTACTTGCGGTAATTGGTATTGCCTAAATGTGTGTGTGGTGCTACACTAAAAACTTATACCATCTCCTGAGAAATGTACTAGATTTGCAAAGGTAGAAATATTAATAAGCAGCCCCATTACAGAAAAAAAAACTCTTAATAATCGAAATGAATGAACACTTTTAATTTTGGTTGTGCAAATAAATACACCCGCATTGCTCATCATAATTATCTGTTTTGTCGTAAATTATCACTAATGGTTTTATAAATGGTATTCTTTATCATACGCGTAACATTTAAGTAAAATATTTTTTAACACCAAATTGTGTTTTTGTTTTCAAATTTACTCATTTCAAACTACGTTGTCTTAAGTGAACGAATTTCATTAAAACTAGTGTTGCAGATACAAAAGAAAACACATTAAGTACAAAGAAAAATAATACATTGAAACATTAAAAAATATTTTTAGAATACATCGAAAATTCATACTCTAATGTTATATTTGCTAAGGTAACATAAAATTTGTTTTAATTTAAATTTGTTTGTAATTTAATAAGTCATTTATATCAACTGTGTACAGCAATTTTATATTGGCTATTAGAATTTTTTTCTTTAGAACTTCATATTAAGTCTCATATTACATTTTTGTTATAAATTCGGATTGTTATCGTAATGAGTCTGGATTTTCATCCACATTAAATTTAGAGGTTAGTTTCTTAATCATGTTAGCTGGTTTTAAATCAGATAGCTTTTAGCAATGAACATGATTGGAAAAAATAAATAAAACTTTTTAACGCTTACATTTTATTACACTAAGGCCCACATGGCAAAGAGCAATAGTATAAACGCAAACATAGCAACGACAAAAGACGAAGGCACTTCTCAATTCTCTTTTCAAAAATCGCAGCTTTTATACCTTTTCCTGCCGGAAGTTTCTCGAATTTTTTTTAATGACATGATTTCCGGATGCCATATTACATCATCTCACCATGAACTTGGCATTTTATGGAAGAGTGTGACGGCTCTAACCGCGTCCTTCTCATTAACAAATCCTTTTAGGGAATTTTTGGTCCTTAAAAACTATTTTATTAGAACTCACCCTCTGAAGAAGAGAGCGTGAACATCACTGTCGTAGCCAGTTATGAGTGGGCCCGGTATCAAAATTTCTCGCAAACCCCTATTGCGGACCCCTTAATATATTAACAACTTTTCCTCATGTAAGTTGGGGCCCCTGTAGCTGGGGGGTCCCGTATCATTGATACGGGTGATACTGCGGTAGCTACGCCCCTGGTAAACATGTAAATTAAGTCTTCTATATAAAGTCTAGGACTTCAAGTTAGAGAGAGAGAGATTATAGATTGTGCTAGCGCGGAACAGTGATTAATATAATTTATAGTGTAACGCAGATATTTGCTATTTGATAATTGTAATAATTAAGGTGACGATTTGTCACTGGAAATTGAATATAGATTAGATAGCTAGGAAGGTAGTGTACTCTAACCAGAAGTGTATTGGTAATTAAAGTTTTTTCATACTTCGTGTACCTCGTTCTTTGTCTTCATGTTACTTGAATTAGGTGTATCTCTTAGTTTTGATGGATCGAACTTGTGTTGTTGTTTGTGTGTGTTGCAAATAAACTAAGTGATTTTGAACATGGCTAGTCTTCCCCTTCCCTTTCTCCCACATCTCTAGGAGTGGATCCGAGATCCTTATAAAGGTAAAAGAAAAGAATTAACTCTCTATCACGAGATTTCTTGAAGGATTCAAGACTGTCATAAATTAAAGAAAAACCCTATAAAGATAGTTTAAATGAAGAAGTTTTACAATTTTCTCTCTCCACAAGAATTCATTCATGTTGTACCCTGCCAGGAGTACATTAGTGTGACGAAGGTAACTTAAGGTATCCGACTACGTTCGGAACCGTGATTTTGCAAAAGTGTATAAATGGATAATATCTATGATATTTAGTGCCACTTAGATTAGAAAATGTATATAAAATTGTTTTAAGAATAGTATTATAATAAAAAATTATTTTAAGTACACTATTTTGACAAAAAATGAACATAGGATGACCCATTTTCAAAATATTCTACTTTTGTGAAAAATGCTTCTATTATAATAATACTTTGCCTGTATATAGCTCAGACCTCTGTGCAGAGGTTCAACTAGAATTTTTGAAATATATAACTTAAAAGTGGGTTTATCCATGTTTTACGACAACAGAGGGGAGAAATTTTAAGAAAATAACGCCGATAATTACTTCAATGGGTTGTAACTCTGAAAATAATGTGAATTTTTTAAAAATAATAGTTGAGCCTCTGTACAGAGGTCTGAGCTATATACAGTCAGAATATTATTATAATAGAAGCATTTTTCACGAAAGGAGAACATTTTGAAAAAAGGTTATTCTAAGTTCATTTTTTGACGAAATATTGTATTTAAATAAGTTTTTTTTGTCTAAATGTCTTTAAAACAATTTTATACATGTATTCTAATCTAAGTGACACTAAATGTCAAGAAAATTATCCATTTATACGCTTTTGCAAAATCATGGTTCCGAACGTAGTCGGATACCTTAACATTAATTTATATTGTTTTAACTTGGAATACCAAAATATTTCAAATGTTTTAAGATGATTTCTTATATAAACACATACAAATAATTTAAGAATTCAAATATTTCAAAACCAAACGTTATAAATTTACTACATATTTTAAAATGTACCCCATAATAAATAAAACTTTGTAATATTTTTTTTTACTGATACTTTCGATAACATTGAACAATAAGATCCCAGTAATTATTAATAAATCAACATAATTAACTTTTACATTTAAGTGGAGTACAGATGCCATTTTGTTGCTTGACCATGGTTCAAAGTTATGCTTAAAGTCCGTTTCCAATATTACTTCATAGGGTGACTTTAATAATTAATCAGTTCTTGATTCTGAATAATTTTATTTTATGTTACACTTTTTTTTTCTGTGTGTGTGTGATTAATTTTTATAAATATTCGTACATAAGTTGTCGGAAAGTTTGATTCATATATAACGTATATTCTTGCATATTACGCGCACCTATACTTTCAAACTGCATTTTTTAATTTTTACGTGTATTCGCCCGTATAATGCCCCCCCCCCTTTTTTTTTTTTTTTTTTCTAAGAAAGAAACCTAAAATGTACAAGTGTATCTTTTGAGGGAAACGGTTCACATAAAAATAACAGGACAAGAAATACCTCACTTCTCTGTAACGGTCTTCTGCTTAGCAGACAGAACAACATTAAAACCCATGGTTATTTTTAAAGTAAAACCGATGACGCGAAGTCTAATTTCTCTAAAAATATTTTCATTCAAGTTCACGAGAAGGATAGATGTACGAAAACGGTATAAAATTGTGGATGGGAAATGTTTGACAAAGCGCCCTATTGTCTTAAGGAGTGCTGAAAGACTTTTAGCTGAAGACATTTTCAGATCCCATCTAAGGGATAATAGAAAGAAACAGGAAGATGAATGCCAGTAAATAGTTCAGCCTTTAGATGTGTGTATCAATTAATCATTCAAAGCAAATTTAAAATGACAGTTAATATATATATAGTCATGTTAATATATATATGTTAATATATATATAGTTAATATATATATAGTCAATAAATTATAGTCAAAAAATTCTCTACTAAAGAGAGATGAATAAACAATAATTATCAAAACTGAAAAAAATTGAAATTGCAAGATAACCAGACATCAGACTTTAGAAAGGAAATATTATAAATTAAAACAATAAAATTTAAAATATAAAATTGTCGCCCATCCGGTATAGTGGTTAGCGAGGCTGACTGCTGTGCCTCTGGGCCTGCGTTCGAATCCCGGGAAAGACATGGATGTGTGTTTGTAAATGTATAGTGTCTTCGCAGCGTGGGGGTACTTTAAATAACTGTCGAGCCGCAAGTTCTCTTGTGAGGATGGTGGAAGGGGAAGAGAAGTGGGAGGCCCTTGGCCACCCCCAGGTTGTTCTCCCTCAAAATTGGGGTAAAATCGAGCTAAATCGTTCCGTCACCTGTATGGTGTTCAAAGTTAAGGCTAACGATAGGCGTCACTTAGCCCTTTGCCATGATGAATTTCATGGGCCTTGATCTGGCCTTTGCTGATAAGGTGGCATTAGTAACAACAGCAAAATATAAAATATGGGTGCTGCAGTATTGCTGACTTAGGACAGCTCTTATATATAAAATGATTTATATAAAAATGAGATTGAACATGTTTTTTAGTCAGCCAACCTTCCCCTATTCTGTTAATAATACTGAGCAAAAACCTATTGAAAATAATGGACATAATATCTACATCCATTACAAGAAAAAGGTAACTTACCTAAAAATTGCATTCAAAATTGCATAACCCGTGCTAAATCTGAGTACAATAAACAAGTTATTGTGCCAGATTCTGGACCCAAATGCAAATTCAAAGCATGAGAATGGCAGAATAGTAGCACTTACCAAAAGTATGAAAAGAGTAGAAATAAAAAAATTAAAAAGTTTGTATACACGTGTTACCCATATTACTTTAAGGATATTAGGATTATAAATGTATATAAATATTTTTTTTAAAAAAATTACTACGGTTAAAATAAAACTAAGAGAATAAGTAATTTTATCTAATATTAGAATATATGGAGGTAACTATATTTTTCTAGGAAAAATTATAAATTTATAATAATAAACTATTAATACATTAAAGAATTTTAATTCTTACTATTTATAATTTCTTTATTCAAATAACTATTAATAAAATTAATTGGGTATTTTTGAATTAA
>BMAV01026850.1:110841-123923 GCA_019973955.1 Trichonephila inaurata madagascariensis
CTATTCTTTCTCTACAACTATTCATTCTTCCATCAAGCGTTAAACGAATAATTCTTTCGATGCATGAACGGTTGCTAGGGGTAACGAGGTTTGATGGCGTGCGAACCATCTTGTTAATAATGTCACCCTGGGCAACGCCTACCCTGTAAACACAGTAGGCTTACGGCCATAATGTAACAATAACGTAAAAACTTAATTGATTAGAAGACGCCTCCACATAAGGTCCCGTTGATCTTTAAAGTGGATAAAAATGCTTCCCAATTCCCTATGCTGAGATTAAATTTGAAGCATACACTCCTTTTGATGGGTTTGGTATGAGAAATAAACGATTTTTGATGAGAGTTTTTGGTAAATGAAAATTTCTTTCTGTTTTTCCACTCCTGTATTGATTTTGGAACTTTTTTTCACCTTCTTTTCCATTTTTTGAGAACATTCTTGGTTCTCGGCGTGGTTTGACAGCGTATTGATTGCGCGTGTTGCTTTTTTTTGCTTCTTTCATCTTCCCCCTCCCTTTTTCTAGAAAGTAGAAAAGAGTTTTTCCTGTGTTGCTGTCTTTTCGGAGTTCGCTTGTAGAATGAGTTTGATCACGGAATGGTTTGCGGATCGATTGTGGTTTTGATCGAGGGGAGGTTTGCTTGGTAAGTTCTGTCAACATTGTGGGGGAGCATTAACCGCCCTGAAATCGGGATTTTCCGACGTGAACGTTAGACAAAGAACGAGGTTCGACAATATTTCCGTGATGTTTATACATAGAATTTTCATAAAGCATATTGTATATTTGATTGATAATCAAGGTGGTATGGACACACTAAGGAAACACGCACAGGGCATTTTAATAGAAAACTATTTAGCTGTTCTCATTTGCATATTTCCATAGGTTATTTATTACCTCCTGAATCTATAATCCATTTATCACTTCTGGAACTTACAGACACTATTTTCCCCCTTTGAGAGTGCAGATTCATTATTTTAATTGAATTATTTCAAAATCACTTTTGTTTCTTAGAAAATTGAAGAAATAAATTATATTTGGAACTATCTTTAACTGTATATTTAGATTACTGTGTTCAAATATTACCTTTGCTGTGATCAAATACTGAATTTCGTAAGTCAAAACTTCATTTTTAGAGATACGGTCAATTATATTATCATTATATTTTAACGAAATCAATGAAAACTTTGTTTCTGCAAGGTGGAGTTATACATCTTATGTCTTCGTATTGTTCAAGAAATAAATATTAGTAATATGAATGTTATAAAACAACTACATTTATTTACATTGCTTGAAAAGTTCATATAAAGTATACATTCAGCAGGATTAAATCTGTTTATGTTGAGTTTAATATTTTCAAAAAAAAGGACAATTTAAGCAAAATATCAAACTCAACTACTTTTACACCCCCATATTGATAAAATTTGGATTTAATTAGCTTTGCACTATGACTTAACAATAGATTAGTTAAGATCAGAAAAATCGTAATTACGAACCATGCTACTTAACCAATGAAACCCAAACTGCCATACTTCCTTTCGAAACTGCGACATTAATCTCATTAAAAGGGAAAATTTTGAGGTTTATTAAAACTTAGAAAAAGTTATTAATTATAGTGTTATTTTTATCCCGATATATCGAAATACCAAAGAAAGTTAAGAATACCAAACAAAGTTAATAAAATTTTATAAATAGTTTATTGTTTCAATAAACCAATATCATAGTACAACATAGCGGATTATTAGAGAAACCATGGTAGTTTGGTTGCTAGAGTATCTGACTCGTAATCGATGAGCTGCAGATCCAATCTCAGTATTTCCCTAAATCATTGTGTAGTGGGTTGACGCTTATTTATTCTTTAGTGCAGGAGTGTCCAACACGAGTCCCGCGGGCCACATGTGGCCCGCCAGTACGTAAGATGTAGCCAGCCAACTCGTTTTCAAAAAAATTTAAATATCAGGTTTTTAAAGTTTTTTAATTTTGAAATTTATTTGTGTGAGGGAAAATTTATACATATATATAAATCTGTAATGTATTTGCCTGTTACCTGTTCTTGTTTTAAAATAAATCCTTTTTAATAATAAAAATGTCCTTTAGATTAAAATAGATTTATATTTTATTAAACAGTTACATTTGATTTTACTACAATAAATTACTTTTTTAATAAATTCCAAATTTCACTATGCATATCCTTTTCTATGGATGGTACATGATTCTTTGTGTGTGCGACTTTCATTTCTCCTTCTCCTTTTCTGTTTGGAGTGCCCAAAAAGCAAGAGGCAGTCAGAGTTGTTTTATAAAGTTTAAAAAAATATATTCAGGACTGTTAAGGTAAGGGCAATGTAAACTTAATCGTCTGCGAATGTCAGCACAATCAAATTTCATCAATGAGTAACGATACATAAATTCAAAAGGAACACCGTAATTTTCAAGAAAATGGCAACTGTAATATTTCAAACATTATTTTATCATTGCATTATTGTATTATATAAACATTATTATATTATCTATGTCTGTATACATGAAAACTAATGAAAACAATAATAATAATTCATTCTGTTTTAAATTTTCACTCCAATGAATGTTTTTTGTTGTTGTTTTGTTTCCAAATCTGATATACAGGTACATATTTTTATATGCGACCGCGAGACTATAATGTTTTTCCGAAATGACCCGCAAGATCATTTGGGTTGGACACCCCTGCTTTAGTGGTTCACATTGTCGTAACGGAGAACATTAGGCCTCCCCTGCAAAGTCAGGTTTTGGGCCCTCTAGAACAGTGCTCCGCAACTTTAAAAAAGTTGCGGACCGGTCAACGTTTGATAATTTTACCGCGGCCCGCTGAGGGTGGGAGAAGTTGATTATTTATATTTCAGGTTGTTTTGGTTTAACAATTTTAATTTAGTTACATTTAAATATGCCTTCAGAATAAAATATAGTTACACCAAAAATGAATAAAAGTGATTTAACGTGGAATATAAAGTGATTTCCGTGGAAAGTTGCGCAAATCCGAGAGAAATACACCACTTTAAATAAAATGGCAATAGTTTAATGTTCTTTAGGCGGCCCGTCACCATTTGATCCACAGACCGGTACCGGTCCGCGGACCGGGGGTTGCGGATCACTGCTCTAGAACACACCCTCCGTTGCAGGGATGTACGCCACTGGGCGTAGACAAATATCTTATTCAGATGTGTCGATCATGTCATCTGACTAACTCGAAATTACGAAGCCTATTGGATTTCTTAAATGAACTTTTAAATTAGATAAAAATTAATAACCGGAAAAGTTTTACATCCGAAAGGACTCTTCTAGAAAAGAAGCTTTTGGCGTTGATCCAAGGTGAGATGAGGAATTTCCATGATATTTCATTCATTCTCCTAAATTTCACATCTTGGTGTATAAAGACCTTAAAATGTGTCCTTTAGATTATACACAACATTCATAATTTCGCGTAATTCTGTCTTGGGTTATAGTTACATGAATAACAAAGTAAATATTATTCACTTTTATTGGTATTATTATTGATATAAAATATTAATTTATCTTCTTTCATTTTGATGTACATAAACTGTCACTTCCTGCCTTTCCTCTTTATTAACGGAAGTTGGACAGAAATCCTTATAGAACTTCTGTGCTTTTATATTCAGCCATTCAGCTTTGTTTTTGTTTTCTCTGTATATCTTTTTGTAAAAATATGAAATTCATTTCTGTATTCAAAAGTATCATTTTATACATGTTACACATTTACCGATGTAATTCCAGTAAAAAATTTTTCTTTCTAATTTTTCAGGCAAAATTTTTTGTGTTAGGTATGTGTATTTAAAAAAACAATCTTCGTTTTAGACTAAACATTTTGAGAGAAAAATAAATTACAGCTTTTCTTTTTTTTTTTGGTACTTACTTATGATACCTTTAACCGATTTTTTCTAAATAAAATACGTCACTTAATACAGTGATATGCAGCCAATAATAGAAAATCATTCCCATGCATGTTAGAATACAATATTAACCGCAACATTTGGTGATATTTTCTAAATTGGAGACGTCTTTTAATTTAGTGTTATTGGTTGAGGGTATAATATATATTTAATAATTACATTTTTTTTTTTTTTGTAAATTTTGCTTTTTTTACTGTTTTAATATTAATATTATATATAATGATAAAAAATAATTTTGTTCAGAAGCTTACATGTAAGTAAATATATGCATATATTTAAACATATATATAATTTTAGCATATATGTATTTAATTTGTTGTTTTTAATCTGAGCTAAAGCTGTCTCATAAAATTACAATCCCGGATATGTTTAAAAACCATGTAATTTCTTCTGGTTAGATATAAATAGAAACAACATTTTTTTAAAAAACAAATAAACTAATCCCCATACACCAAAAATACCTTACAGAACATATAATAATAAGGATAAATAACGAAACTCGTACTTGTACATTTCGTAAAATATATATTAAACAAAAGAATTTTTCGAGTCATTTTATTATTATTTCCCAGATCGATAAAAACGATTTTATTCAAAATGTGCTTTTAGATGTCTGCTATAATAAAGACATTACTCATATATATAGTAGAATAAGTAAGTACCATATGTGTATTACCTATGAAAATAAGCAAATGTTATGTTAAAATTATTATACTGTTTGATAGGCATGTAATATCAACTCAGAGATTCCACACAATTTCTATAGAGTATACGTATTGCTTACAAAAATATTTGTAAAAAAAGGATACATTCCTCCCTTCTATAGCTTCATGAAATATACATTTCTTTGTTAGGAAAGTACATATCGTTCTTTTAACAATCAAAATTAGAATGTACAAGCTCACTCCCATACGTTTCTGAGGTACATATTACCTTTTACAAAGCATGCAAAGAAGACATACATTTCTCAGAAACCAACATCGAAAGAACATCGTGCACCATTACACCCCCACCCCCTCCATTTCCAAAAAATATCGGTACACGCCGAATTCCATTAGGACAATCTTCCATCTGATGATTCTACTTTATAATACCTCCCGTGACGAGCCCCACCTTCCAACCCTTTGAACTTGGTCGCGTGTTACACTGCAAGCACCCCCTCATTCCTTGGCCGTCCCCCGATAGATTACGCCCTGTTCTGCATAGAGGAAGAGTTATTGATGTTCCAATAGTGCGCTCCGGAAATTCCGTTAAACGACCAAATCGCGTGATACAGGAGAGGCTCATATGTGGGATGCTTCATCAGGAAGGAGGAGATATAAGCGATGATTCTCCCATCAGGAATCGGGAAGATGAAGGAGCATGTGGAGCTTTCTCAGCCTGTTGTATAATGCGACCTTTCCGTGCTCAGGCGACACGTTCAGTTCCTATCCTCCCCCCTATGTGCAGTGCTAGGCACACCCACCCTTCACGTCTATGTGTGTATATATATATAGATGCATAAACAAATCGTGACATTCTACGCTTGATGGAATTTTCCGCCGCGTACACTTTTCCTAACTCTTGGTGTTTGATTGGTTGTCAGTTTCAGAATCTTTTTCGGAAGTGGGTAGTTGAAGGATGGTTGCGGGGGGAGCTATATTGATCGGGGTTGAGTTTCGGAGGGAGTGTTGCAGTGGCAGTTCTCGCCCTCCCCACCCACTCGTTCTGCACGGGACTTCATCGGATGGGGGAAGAAGTGTGTGTGGTATCGAACTCTGTGTGTATTGTTATTTTTTTTCCCAGGAAAGGTTCCAGGGAATTTGTTGGAAGAGATTAATATAGTTTTTTTTTATTATTATTTTTCTTTTTTCCGATACGGTGCGTAAGCGAATGCGCACGTATCCGTGGAAAAGTATTTGATTAAACATTCGCAAAAAAGCAGGAAATAATGATGTTTAGGTATGAAGTTTGGTGAATTATTATGCAAAGTTTTCTCAGGGGAAACATTGTTCCTCAAGTTGTAGACTTTCGTAGTACTTTGATTTTCTAACATATTTCGTTCTTTAATTCAAATATTATAAATTTTCTTTCTATTTTTTGTGATCGAAATGTATTATAATCTATCATTGAACTTCAAACTTATCAGAGTATTAAAAAACAATACTCTGCTTAAATTAAAACTGAATTCGTAAATAATAGAGATTATATGGCCTGGTTCTGAACATGTGAGAACTTGAAGCATTTTCATCAACATATTGATGAGCAATGAAACTGACCTTCAAGTTTCTCTAACCCTGAAAAATCTCAAGGCCTCACAGATTCAACGTGAGTTTGTTTCTTAATTCAGAGAAACTTGATGGGATTTCAACAAATTTGTTCATTAAATAAACAAAAAATAGAAATAATTTTTAGACTAAATGTGAGACATTTATTGTGTGCTTGTCACGAAGCAAGATAAATGTATAATATACAATTTCAATAATCAAATATTCCATCTATAATGTTTTTAAATATTTACCAATTCGAATTCAATAAAGAATCACATTACTGATTGAATAATTCAGAATGATCTTTATCCTTTTAAATCTAAATCTTTTAATCTTTTTGACTGATGATTTAATTCGGCTATGTCTTTTATATCTAATTGCCACGTAATGATAGAGATTATTTTGTCACGGTCATTTCAAACGAACTTTCATCTTCAACGTCTGAATTCCCTTTTAATTCAGCAAATGAAAAAAAAATCTTTAAAATTAAAATGTTTTTTTAATGTTAAACATGTTATTTTCATCTAATTATTTCATACTAAAATTGAATCCTTTTTATTTAAATCTGTGATGATAAACATTGAGCCACATTTTCTACGATTTCAGGATTTTAGGAATACCGTAAAATCCGGCGTATAATGCGCACCCATACTTTCAAGCTGCATTTGTTGATTTTTAGATATATTCGCCGTATAACGCGCACCTCCTTATTTACGAAGGAACCTGAAGTGTTCGTGTGCAATGCTATTATGTTTTGCAGTCATTTATTCGAGGTATTATGCCAATATTATGAAAAAAAAATCTACTTTTAGAACTAGAACTCTTATAAAGTTCATTAAAAATGTCGTTTATTTTAAATAAACAGTATTTCGATATATGTAGAAGTCTTACTTTTTTTCTATGCTCATCTTATTTTTGTATTTTTAAAGCCCCCATTTTTATACCCGGCGTATAACGCGCACCCATAAACTTCGATCTTATTTTTTACGTTAAAAGTGCGCGTTCTACGCCAGATTTTACGGTACCTAAAATGACATGAGCAGAAATCTTTGTAAAGGAAATCTCCTTTTTATAAAAATTTTGCTAGGGTTAAAAAAACACTTTTTTTTACCAAGCACGTCCTGTAAAAAATTTCTCAGTAGTCTACTCACTCACCTTAGAAATATCATGAAAATTTTATTGCAAACAACTTAAATTTTTCCTAGCCCACCTTTTTATTAAACTTTGAAAATTTCCACCGACCATTTAGTGTAAAAAGACTATGAATGTTTTGAAAATATATAAGACAGGATCAGCGACATCTTAAGAATTCTTGAGACCCTAGGATTCTATGCAGAAGTAGACCCCTCCTGCGATCTTTTTAGGTAGACAGTAAATATCATATTTTGTCAAATACTCGTACAAAAGGTAACCTGTATCAAATAAATATACGGGATTTAAAATCTTACGCACAAAACGACTCCACTGCCTGCCGCCTTTCGACTAAAGGAGCAATGATGGTGTATGGTGTTTGGGCTAGGCTTAGACATGTACAACAGACCTGACATAATAATGCAGTCTTGCTACTGTTGTCAGTTGGCATATAGTTCGAAATTCCCAGTTTTTGGACAATAAGTCCGGTTATAACAATTGACGATTAAAATTACTTGGTCTTATTGAGACCTTGAGACCGGGGCTCATTTGTCCCTTGTCTTAAAACTTCCCTGGATATGATGACATATAAAGTAAAAATCTTTTATATTGTTACGAATTTTGTGTAAAATATTGTAAATAGTCTGAATTTGAATGTGTACTGCATTTATATTACTTTCTCTTGTATTTATTTTATGTTAAAATTGTAATATTTGCAAGCAACGTCGTTCTTTACGTTATAATGGCGATTTAAGGGGAACTTGGCGAAATCTTGGAGCTAGAGTCAAGTTGGCATCCTTTTTGGCGACCATTTTTTAGCAATTTCTGGAATCTCTGGATCCTTCGGGAAATTTGTGGAGAAATAGACTAACTTCAAGACCTATGACGCAAGCGGATCTTTCTCGAAAAATCCTCGAGACCTATAAATAGAGAAATTCTCGCTGAAAATGAGTCAGTATGGTTTTGACCAGAGATTATTCAGTATAGTTTTGACCAGCGATTAGTCAGTATTGTTTTGACTAGTGATTAGTCAGTATTGTTTTGACTAGTGATTAGTAGATTTGCTTTGACTGTGATTATAGATTAGCTCGGCTGTTGAATAGGACGAGCTGGGCTTGTGAATAATATTTTATATACGTGTATTTTAGACACTGATAATTGTGTCTGAGTGCTGTTGAAGGTATGAAGACCTTCTGAGATTTATTCTACGAATATTGCTGCTGAATCGTGTATTTCATGGACTGGATTTTTGACACTATATTCTCATCACTCCTAAAGAACTGTCTTGTTCTTTGTGACTGAATTGCATAAAATCCTCGAGCCCACGATCAGCACAACAATATTAAATAAGTCATTTTTTTTAATCTTCAATCTAGAAAGATTCGATTATAGCTACCATAAAATCCAGCGTATAGCACATACTTTTAACATCAAAAATAAGATCGAAATTTAAAGGTACGCTTTTATACGACGAATATATAACTGGCAGTTTCTAAATTAATTCTTAATTGAAAATTAATACTTCTACATAGATAGGAATATACTGCTTATTTAAAAGAAATGACATACCTAAGGAATTTAAAGGGTTGTAGCTCTATAAATATACTATATTTTTTCAAAAAGCCTAGGATAAAACATCAAATACACTCATGGACAAAAAAAATAGTGCATCAAGAAATAATTGCGAGATCGTGACGAAACTTGGCATGAAGGTAGATGTCGGGGAGATATGCAAATGATTAGAAATGCAGCGTGATTGCGCATTACGTATAGCCGGTAGAAGGCGTTTAACGTCGTTCTCCGTGGAATATAAAACAGGTAACCAAAGCTTGTTTGAGTGTGCTGAATCGTTTACAAAGAAGAAGCTGAGGTAGACATACCATTACGCCGTTTTAGAAAGCAATATGAGCAGCTATCGCAGTTTGAGAGGGTGTGGAATCACCGGCATGATGGAAGCTGGGTGGTCAGCTAGGCTAGTAGCTCGTCAATTAGGTCGCTCTGATTGTGTTGTGAGGAGGTGTTGGGACCAGTGGATCCGAGAGATATCATTCACACAAAGACCAAGCTCAGGACGCCCTCAACAGACCAGTCGTCGAGAAGACCGCTACATCTTAAGAAATGCATTCTTACAGCCAACTGCTTCATCAACCGCCATCCAGGCACAGGTAGCACCTTCACTAGGGGCCCCTGTGTCTTCTCGAATCATATGAAGCCGCCTGGCTGAAGGACATTTGGGATCGCGGCGACCATTACGTGTGCTGCCCTTGACGCCCACCCATCGATGCCTCAGTTTGGAATGGTGCCGCGCAAGAGGAAACTGGACTGCAGCGGAATGGAATCAGGTCGCCTTTAGCGACGAATCCAGATTCAATCTCAGCAGTGATGACAATCGTTTTCGTGTGTGGAGACTCCATGGTGAACGCCTCAATCCTGCCTTTGCTTTACAGCAACACACCGCTCCCACAGCTTGGTGTGATGGTATGAGGTGCCATTGCCTGCAATAGTCGGTCACCCCTAGTATTGATTCGTGGCACCATTCTGCAACCACATGTGTTGCCACTCATGCAACTGCTCCCAGGAGCCATTTTTCAACAAAATAATGCTCATCCTCACACGGCAAGGGTGTCACAAGACAGTCTCCGCGCTGTCACTACCCTTCCTTGGCCTGTCCGATCCCAGATTTGTCTCCATTCGAGCCTATCTGGGATCATTTGGGACGGAGAGTTGGGCATCCCACGAGTTTGAACGAACCAGAGGCAAAATTACAGCAAATATGGAACGAAATGTCTCAAGACATCATACAGAACTTGTATGCCTCAATGCCCGATCGTATCGCATCGTGCATTTGCGCTATATAGAGGGGGTTCAACAGGGTATTAAATCCCTCGTTCCTTTGCCTTTTTCTTTGAAATAAATGATCCTTTTTCTTTGATTTTCTAATCATTTACTTATATCAAAGTAGTCATTACGTATGTAAAATTTCGTTTTATTTCAAAGACCCCTTCTTGGTTAATTCTTAATTTTTTTTGTCCATGAGTGTATATTACTTAAAAACATAAAAGCATTCACACGTACATTTCAGGTTCCTTCGTAAAAAAAGGATGGTGCGTTATCCGGCGAATATACGTAAAAAATAAAAAATGAGGCTTGAAAGTGCAGGTGAGCGTTATATTGTAGATTTTACGGTACTCTTTATTAAATATGTAATTTTTTGGGAGGAAATTTGAAATAGTTTTGACCATAATAAAGGGACGAACTCTTTAATGTGCTTCAGACTTCATTTTATAAATATTTAAAAAAGATAATAAGCAAGTAACTAAAGTATCCTTTAAAATTATTCTCCCTACACTTTTAAAGATTTCATGCATTAGTTTAACAATGAATTTCAAAATAATTCAGGAATACATATGAAAATTTAAGTAATTCTCTTATCATATAACATAACAATCTATCCTTTTCTTCAAAATACAGAATTGAAATCAGCTCCGATAAAAAACTATGAATTAAATTTAAAAGTTTATTCCTTTTGTTTTATTATATTCTAAGATATTGTTAAGATTCCATTTATAGAAGGTTTGTTTGAGACATAAAAATTCCAAAATGATTTTAAAAAGACTTCCCCTCGATTCATAAAAATTCTAATTTTATATCTACGTTATTTCATTACTTGGTTATAGGTTCCACAAATTGCATGCAAATTAAGCTTAAGAAAAGAACGAAAAAGAAGTGATTAAAAATATTCTTCGCTGCAATCTTTTATACAAATTACCCGTTCTTTTATTTGATTTCCTTTCCCTCTTGCGTCCAATTAATTCGAAGCGATTCTTAAGTGGACTGGCTCAAGTGCAGATATATTTGTTGGATTTACTTAAGCTTTCATTAGATTATAGCTCAAGAGTTAAAAAAAAAGAAGAAACTTACTTTTTTTCATTACCATTCTTGAAGAAATTTGCAGATTGGAGGGAGAAACAAAAGTCAGAACAATGGGTTTTTTCCTCTAATTCAACTTTTTCTTCTTATTTGCAGTTTAATTTTTTCCCGAACCTTTCAATTCGTCTATGGGCAAATTGTAAGAAAGTAAAAAGTAAAGAAACACACACAAAAAAAGAAGAAATAAAAAGTTCAGCAAAAAATAGTCGGAGAAAATTAGCTTATGCAGATACTCCTCAGAACCATTACTTTAAATTGGAGTTAAAAAGACGTAAGTAAAAAATATACGGTAAGAGAAAAGGAAGATAAAAAAAAATGGGAGAAGAAAAAGTCCAAATGAAACAAAAGACCATTAGGACTAGGTCTTGTTTGAAAAACTACTTTAAATTCACCCCCATTTCTTTCCATTCTCAATTTTTCTAATTGTTTTTTATGTATTGTTTTATTTTGGCTTTTATTTTTCTTCTGCGAAGTAAAGAGAATGAATCAGATTTTCCGAATTACGTAATTGAGATGGTTCGGTTAGGAGCTTTCGCCAAATGGAGCCAATTTGGCTCGAAACATCAATGAAGAATTTTTTTTCCACTTTTTGCTTGATGTTAAGTTGAGCAGTTTATCGCATTCAAAAAATGCAAATTTGAGCACTACTTATTAGAATAAATATTCCACTGATTCTGAATTCTTGCTATAAACAATCATTATAGAATAATTATTTTTGAGTCCTTATGAAACAAAGTGAAAGAGTAGTAGACTCTGCAGCTTAATTTTACTCTTATTAGTGATGTTGAACAAAAATGCTCTTTTTAACAGTCGGCAATTAAATATTACGCAACATTAGATAAGCTCAGCTTCCAGGACTTAGTATCAATGCTGTTGAACTTGAAACTTAGACTACAGACTTTTTTATTTAATAAAAAGTTTTCGATGTTTAAACGGAAAGAAAATGGAAATATAAATTAGTCGAAAGTATAAAATTTAAGTTGTGTTACTTATTTATACAAAAGAAACATAACAATTAAGTCAACGTACAAAATCAAGTATTTTGAACGAAAAATGCTTTAAAGTTATGAGGAGATTTCTTCAATACATACGAGTAAATGTATCTTGAGCAATTTAAAGGCAGAAAGGTTTACCAAAGATTCTTTACTAATTGTATTATTTTAAAAGAAATATTGTTTTAAGTTTTGTATTTTGTTTAACATTTTTTTAAATAGTAGTTGATTAAGATAAATGACTAAATTAAAAGATTTCATTCATGTAAAAAAGGAAATTATGTATATGCTCCTGTGTTTGTTCTTTATTGTATACTTTTTTATATTTGAAATCTATCCGGAAAATCTCAAATTTTTTGAAAATTCTATGCAATAAATATTCATTTTATTTCAATTTTTGTGTTTTGTAATAATGAAAAATATAAACATCTTTTATTTTATGATTTTTTTCATTAGTAATATCTTTATTTATGTCACCTTACGTAACATTTCAGATGCATGAAGATTACTGGTTTGTAAGAAAATGTTTTTATTAGTTTAAAAGAGTTACCCTTGTTTTTATATTGCAGCTTCCCATCGTTTTAATTGTATAAACAGAAACTATGATATATATTTTATAAAAATTATTAAAATTAATTACGAATAACTAAGATATCATAAATAGAAAGAAGTTCTCTTTCTATGCTTATTTTAAACTGCGATATATATCTATATTGCCGTTTCATGTAATTTATTTCCATCAAGATTAATTTTGTATTATTTATGTAAGACAGTTAGCTCATTTTTTCATATCTCATGGTCAAAGAAATAGTTAACCTTTTTACAATTCATACTGTCTTTCTTATAT
>BMAV01026850.1:128369-140830 GCA_019973955.1 Trichonephila inaurata madagascariensis
TTTTCTTTGCAATATCCTTTAACACGAAATTCTTTTAACACGAAAAAATATTTCAGTCCCTTCACTTTCGTGTTGAGCGATTTTCACTGTATATCTCAAACGAATCAATTTGAGATATTTATTCTCTGTGAGTGCACAAGCCTTTAATCATTACTAAGCATTACGGATGCTTAAGAGAGCACTCATAAAATTAAATCAATTTAGCGATAGACCGCCAAATGCGGTGGGATGCTCTGCCTACCTTCCCTCTCTCGAGCTTCTGTGTGTGTATTCCTATCTAATCACATTTTATCATTTCTCCCGACAGTTCCTGATTCATGGGTCTTTTGGGACAGCAAATTAAGACAAAAAAATATATATCTATATACTTGAATCTCATCAGAGCGAATGCGGTTTTGGATTAAGGGGGGAACTTTACCTCATTCAATTTGTTTTTATTAAGCTACTTGACTTCAGTTTGAGTGCTGATTTGATAGCATTAAGAGATTTTTTTTATATAAAAAAAAATTTGTTTAATCATAGGAAAATCAAATTTTAATTCTTAGAATTATTTTTGAAATGACTGCTTAAATGCTGTGTTTCTTCTTCGCTTCATGTTAAAATATAGGGCCCACATTCCGACTTTTTTTCCAGATATAAAAGTACTTAAAGATTAATATTGCATCGGGCATCGCTATCCTATAAAGAAGTGATTCTCAACCACTGTTCCGCCAAATTCTTAAAGTGTGCCGCCAACTTTTTTTAAAATCTTTTAATTACTCTCTGATTTAACGTTATTTCCCAAATTTAGGTATAAAAAAGTTTAATTGGGTTCATAATCTATTTTTATTTCCCAAATTTAGGTATAAAAAAGTTTAATTGGGTTCATAATCTATTTTTATTTTATTTATTTATCCAACGCCCGTGCTTGGCTTCTTGACCATTTGATGCCTAGCCTCCCAGTACTGACTGACAACGTCGTCAGTCGAGTATTTATCGAGTCCAGTACTTTGGAGCAGGTGGTCGCCATCCATTCTGGTATGGCTACAGAGAGGGCAGGTCTCGTCAGCAGCCAGTTCAGGCCAGTGGATGTATACTCCCAAAAAGTCATGTCCGGTGGTTAGGCGAAAGTGGGCAACAGCCCGCTCTCCGGGTGCCTTGGGATTGGACCCACAGTGGCCAGAATTTCCCATGGCTAACCAAATCTCTTGGTGTTTTGAGTCTCGGCAGTATATTTGTCAATGTTCGTGGAAATAATGCTCTTCTGAGGATCAAGGAGACTTCTGGCTGAGACGACTCGGCTCCCTGCTTGGCTTTTTGGTCTGCTCTCTCATTGCCGGAGATCCCAACATGACTTGGGACCCACTGTAAGGCCACAATCCAGCCATATGAGATGAGCTCAGCAATTTTAGTTCGGCACGGAATTGTGTTAAGCCAGTCAGTTGGTGTATTACTGCTTAAAGCTAAAATTACAGCTTGGGGGTCTATGAAGAAGGCAACTTTTGCAGAAGCTAGACCAGCAGCTAGCAATTGCGTTGTAGCTTCACAAACAGCCAAGATCTCACCATCGTAGTTGGTGGCGTTCTTTCCCGCGGTCAGTGAGTCCTCAAACAGCCGACTGCACCGGTTCCATTTGTTTCTGGCAGGTATGAACCGTCAATGTAGATGTGGAACCACTCATTCTCTGGATATCTTTGTTCGATCGTTTCCAGAGCGTAGAATTAATTTTAGCTCGTCAGGAATGACCTTAGCCTTAATCCATTTGTGATAACGGATACATCTGTACATGATTTAATTTTGAATGAAGAGGAAGAACTAATTCCACTCTATAATAAGCGAGATTTTATTTTGAAAATAGAATCTGTAGAAATAAGATTCCATAATACCCCCAAAAAATATTTTAAAATATTTTCTACATCATATTTGTGTGAATTCGGATTTTCAACAATAACAAATATAGAAATGAAAAAAAAATATCGAATCTTTTAAATGTAGATGACGAAATGAGAGGGGAATTATCACTGTTAAGATCAAATATAAACGAAAATATCAAAAATTATCAAGCTCAAATTTCGCATTAAATGTATTCTTATAATTAATTTATAATTAGTTCCTCAATAAACATTTTGTTGTCTCTCTCTTTTTGGTACATATTATTTAATTTAACATTAAAAATTATTTTATCATAAACAATTTTACATATAGTGTATTACACATAAGTAAAATTCTTTTAAACATTTTTATGTTAGTTATACCACTAAATTTTGAAATTGTTAAAAGTGTACCGCAACAAAAAAAAGTTTGAAAGTCACTGCTATAGAGAATATCTTATTTTATCATACAACTCACATTTTTAAAGGAGTTGATACATATTTTATGGTCTAAAATGTGTTTCGCATTTTTTTTCTCCTATACAGTAATGCTAAATGAGATATACTTTTACAAATTAAGAGGAAAAACCTATTATTTATGGAATATTTTAAATTTTACAAACGTTATATTCTAAACAAATGTATGAATTACAATGTTGCAAATTTTCATGAAAATTGAGTTTTCTGTCTGAAAATGTGTTCCACGTTTAGTTTGAGCCCTCATACATTTGGCGAAGACAGTCTTGAATATAGGTTAATTGCAAATTAATTTTTTTGAAATAAAATTTTACTTACTTTCCCTTTGATCTGCTTTTTCCTTAATTAAACAAAAAACATCAAATAATTTCAATTAAAAATTATGAATTTTTATATGAAGCCATTGTATGATTATTACAATTACTCTTATATCACAATTTTTTTTACAATATTGTGTTACATTATAATATTTTACAGAGTCAATTCACCTCAAAATGACTTTAAAGATCAAAGCTACACATATATATTGGAATTGTTCCTCTGTCAATGAAAGCAAAATGGCTTATATTTTCTCCAATGTAATTGAATTTATATTTTAAAAGAAATATTTAACATTAACTATAATTAATTCAATAATATTTAAAGAGAAACTGAGTAATATTAATTAGAAATTATCTATTTGTCAGTTTCGTGTTAACATGCTACTTTTTTTGTTACGTTTTTGGCATTTGAAATATATATATATAAAATAAAAGTGAAGAAGTACAAGAACCTACAATGCTAAAGCAGGAAGAAATTGGAATTCACCAGACACAACAAATGTAGATACAAAAAGTCTTTGGACTAAATTGGAGACCTATTATGATTTCTAAAGCTGTCGCTGAATTAGGCCAGCGAATTAGGGTTAGCAATGCTTTATGGATCCAACCTTCTCCCTACAGCAGACATAATAGGAATATATATATATATATATTTGATGAGTTTGAGTATATTATATATGAATTTCCTTAGAGTCTATCTCTCGTGATTCAAAAGTGATCAGTTACCTTAATATAATATTTATCAAACATTATTCTTAGTATTAAAAAAAATTAAGGTGCATTGCATTTATAATTGATATTTTAATTCACGTTTCAAAAACTTCAACAAATTTTATTCCTTCTTTTTTTTCCCCCGTATACATATGGGCATAAATGACACAAGTGATTATGGATCAAATTCTGTTGAAACTCTTATGTTTTTTAAAACTGTTTTCACTCTCCACTTTTAAAATTATTTTTTTTCATTTCACTCTCGTTTTCTTTCTCTTTGCATTCTTCAATATTTTTATTAACAAGATAGTGCAATCAATGCAGTCTTTTTTACGCATCCTTTTTTTAAATCAATTTTAAGTGAACTTAAGTTATATTTTGGAAGATATAGCTTAAAAAATTGAATTACTTTTACTCAAAAGTTTCAGTATTCAATGCTGCTTCACTATTTATCTCATTGGCAAAATATTTTATTCAATGAACTCTACTTATTTCCTTCTTAATCAATTACTTTTTGTTACTGTGTACAATGCTTTTTATTTCTTTTCCTATACCTCAAACTCTTAAATTTAAAAACAAAAATTGACATTTCAGCGAAAAAAATATTTTTTATTGTATTAGATTCTGAGGACGTATTGTAATAAACAACTATGTATATTTCATGATCGCTTTATTAGGCTGATTTTTTTTTTCTATGATCGAAAATATTAAGAATTTGTTCCCATTTTTTAACTCAGAGGGAAAACAATAGTAAAACATTACAGAACTTAAAATACAATGGCTTTTAATCTCTTAACTGCCAACTAAAAGTTACGCGATTCGTTCGCCTACGCCACTGTTTCTCACATGCATGCGGTGTATTGGAGTGAAGGGAAAGGGTATAAATAAGTAAATTTTTCTCTGAAATAAGAAAATCCTTCTCAAACATTGTCAAGGTCATTTCATTGCATTCCAAAATCTTCGGAATAGTTTTATTGATAGCAGCGCAAAGAAAATGATCATACTTCGAAAAGTCGTTTATATACGTTTTAGGGCATTTAACGCTTAGGTTGAGTGAGACTTACATATACACCGACGACAGTTGAGAGATTAAGGTATCCGACTACGTTCGGAACCGTGCTTTTGTAAAAGCGCATAAATGGATAATTTTCGCGATATTTAGTTTCACTTAGATTAAAATACATGTACAAAATTGTTGTAAGGACATTTTGACAAAAAAAAATTATTTAAATACAATATTTTGGCAAATATTAACTTAGAATAATCTTTTTTCAAAATGTTCTCCTTTTGAGAAAAATGCTTCTATTATAATATTTTTCCTGTATATAGCTCAGACCTCTCTATAGAGGCTCAACTAGAATTTTTGAAATACATAACTTAGAAGTGGGTTTATCCATATCTTACGACAAAAGAGGGGAACAATTTTAAGAAAAAAAACGCCAATAATTATTTTAATGCGTGGTAACTCTGAAAATAATGGGAATTTTTCAAACATTCTGGTTGAGCCTCTGTAGAGAAGTCTGAGCTATATACAGGAAAAATATTATTATAATAGAACATTTAGAAAAAAGATTATTTTAAGTTAATTTTTTGCCAAAATATTGTATTTAAATAATTTTTTTTGTGTCAAAATGACCTTACAACAATTTTATGCATGTACTCTAATGTGAGTGACACTAAATATCATGAAAATTATCCATTTATACGCTTTTTTAAAATCACGGTTCCGAACGTAGTCGGATACCTTAAAAAAGACATGTTTATTCAAATACAAAGAATATTATTAATGTATGCTGAACTAACTCTCTTTGTTGTTGAATGAACTTCAGAGAAGATTGTATATTTATTTGAGCTAAATAATAATCTCTCTCTCGTTTTAAATTGCTTTTAGATTTCCTTCGGTACAGCAAACATTTTTTTTTTTTTTTTTTTTTGTCATGTCTTTTCTGTCATTTTCCCAACATTTAATATTCTCTTATTATTATTATAACATTATTGTGCAATCAAATTTATCATTGTCTTCTATATTTAAAAATATTATCCAGGTTTTTGTTTAAAATTTTTTTATGCTCGTAATTTATCAAATTATCATTACATATCCCAAAATATCCATTTATTAGAGCATGATAATACATCATTAGAAATAAACTATTCCGGAAGTGCAAAAGTAATTCCCAAACAAAAAAATACACACAAACAGCTTTGTTCTTACGCATCACGGCGAATTCAGTCTGTCTTCCCTTTTTCAACTCTCAACAAATTAATACCTTTCTGCTAAGTAGGCTTTGTTGTCTACTGGGTCCCCGTAGTCACTTGGGGTCATTTTACTTTGCATTAAAATAGCACAAAATTACACTGAAACAAATGTCTCTTTAATTTTCCTGTGCTCACCATACCATGAAGTTAAATAGACCAGTTTAAGAGTCATTTTCTATGGTCATTAAATGATGAATTATATTGTTTAAGGAGGTATGCTGTGTTTCACATGAAGGCATTTCCCTCAAGAACCTTACGACCACTAATTGCACTAGCTCGTTTCCTAGATAGCTTGTGAGCTTTTTTTTCTTTAAAAAAAATGTCTTATTAGAGCGACCATTTGCGACTTTACTGTAAACTTCAGTAATCAGAAACATAGTGGGTGGTAGCGCCGTAATGTACTTGGTGATTACTAATATTGTCGTTGATTTGCTACTCTGTAACGAAAGAAGGTTTTATGTGGTGTTCGGTATGTCTTTGATGTTTAGTTGTGTAGCGTATACAAATTTTATTGGTGAGTATTCCACAATTGAAGAACGAATAGGAAGCCATATATTTCAGGTTATGTTTTTCCGACTTTTTTTAAGTCATGCATATATGCAGCAAGTGATTTATATCAGTGATAAATCTTATGGTTTTTCGTCGCATTTCAAATAAAATATTAATACGTTCTTATTTTTCTATGACAAGATGTATAAGTTTGGAATCTATTTTTAAAAATTTTACAAGAACACTTGATTTGCTAAAATGTTCAGTTATGAGATTTCACTAAATAATTATATATGTAATAAATGTAAGAGCTGAATTGTAATTTCTATTCAATTTCTTTCATAAAATAATATATATATAGAGCATAAAAATTACAAATTTGTAAATACTATGGTTTCGTGTATTATTTTGATCATGAACCATGCGTATAATTATACATTACTAAGCCAAAATTCAATACAGAAATCAAAATTCGTCTTGTAAATATCTTGAAATACTTTAATAACTTCAAATAAACGAAATTTTATCAAAAACGTATTTTTTTTCTGTAGTTCATTTAGTTTAGCCTCACCTCTACTACTCTTCTAATTTTTTTTCGGTTGAATTAAGATTTTTTTTTGAAATATTAATGACTATTTCGTAAACCTTTTAATCATAGATATTTTACTTAAACATATCACGGCAATTTTAGTTTTTCGTACTCTCTAAATTTATAGTTCCTTACAAAAAAAAATAATAATAACTCGAATATATGACTAGAACGTAAACTATAACTTTCAGATTACATGATATAGATTTCCAAAAATTTTATTTAAAAACAAATTCTATAAATGTTGAATCATTAATTTCCACTTAAAAATTAATGTTTATCCGTTTTTAATAACAGAGCTTTATTTGTGAATTAGGTTTATGAGCATCCAAGGTGCTTTATGATTACTTTATGAAAGACAACATCAACCATTGATATTCCAAGATTTATAAATATTTCGAGTCATTTTTCACCAATTCTTAATCGTAGTAAATATGTAAGGTACTTATGTCCAAGTAAATTTTTTTAAAAACTGAGTATGTAGAATATATCAGCATTTATGCATTTCTTTTTTATTAAACTCTTCTGCAACCAAATGTCTGTTTAACACACACAGTCATGTAAGAAATAATTTTATATGAAAATTCTTTTGTCGCGAAAAAGACGATGTATATATATGTTACCGTTAAAGTGTATAATTCAGTGATTTCATAAAATAACTACGTATTTCATGAAATAGCTAGACAAATCAGTTAAAGTAAATTATAGATGAAAAATTTCATACTTTACCAAGTAATTCTGTGAAATATTTGGAACTTCTTCAATGAAAATTAATTCTCCCGGACATATACTGAACTGATATCTAGATTAAAATTTTTTTATTAATCCATCTCTAGTTTCTAAACGCAATAATACTTCCCAAGGCAGCTGGAAATGGTTAAAATACTTTCAAGTGCCAATATTTCATACTTTAACGATCAAGTAATCGTTATTCTATAGCAGGGATGGCAAACCACTGGCACGCGTGCCATTGATGGCACGCGGCACAATCTTTTGGGACGCCACCGATCGAAACGGTTTGCACTTTAATTCAAAATAACAAAGTTCAACATGAAGTATTACGAGCAAACGCAGTGATAGTCCGTTTTCAGAGAGTTTTTTCTCAGTTCAAAGAATTATCGGTAATGCTCAAGTTTTTTTTATGTACCCTGATGTGATTTCATTTAATAAACTGAACTTGTCCCAATTCGATTAGTTGGAAATTGAAAATTCTGAAATGCAACTGATTGATTTCCAGTCTAGTTTAATATGGATTCAAACATTTATTGCAAAAAGGAGAAAGTTGGAATTGATTGAAATAGAAAGATTAACAATAAATATAAGTAAAATGCTAATAATAAAATTTTGGAAACATAAAATTTAAATCCAGACGCATTTAACTGTTTGAAGAAGCTAGGCCTTGCTATTTAAACCATATTTTCGTCTACCCACGCCTGTGAGTCATTATTTTCAGAGATGAATAGCATTAAAGACTCGCTTAGAAACTGTGTTTGGCAGATGACTCCAACTCAGCATGCATTTTGCTAAAAGTAACATCTTACAATCCTAATATAAGTCATTTTCATCAAATTTATCACAGCAAAATCACACTAATGTTACTTTAATTTGAATTACACTTATAACTAAAACATTTACTACTATAAAGTGCAAAATGTATTTTTTTTTCAAAATAAATAGTTTTTAGTTGTGTTAGTATTTTTAGTTTCATTATTTTCTCAATAATCACAAGTCAAAATTATATGACGGCACGTCTATACCTCATTAAACATTTCTTTAGAAAAATGGCACGTTGATCCATAAAGGTTCGCCACCCCTGTTCTATGGAATATCTAGTCAAGGTATCCGACTACCCTAAAATCACGATTTTTTCAAAAATTGACAAATTTTGTTTATGATTTTATTTTATAGACCATCATATTAGCTTAGTAAAAGAAACCAAGTTTTTTATTTTCCATTCACTAGAACAAAAATCGCAAGTGTTTTAGTAAAAGCAAATGCCATAACTTTACACAAGGTGTCAAACTTTAAAATGCATTTTACTCGAAATGTGTTTTTTTCGAAAAGTTCAAACGGGGACAGCGATTGCTCAAAAGTTTTGGAAATAATTCGCTGAAATTTTCTGTGTATGTTCTGTATAACAGTAGAAGTATTTTGCCCTTCAGATTTATCAATCACTGTTTTATTTTAAAATTTACAGTCATTTTATGTGAATATAATCACTGTCTTTTTAAACAATTTCATATAATCACTAAGATAAGGTCATCTAGTTTTTGTAAAAATTAAAATATCTCTTATCCTGGAAGTCATTTCAAACATGAATAATAAAGTAACACATCAAAATTGAAAAATTGAGAATATTCTCATAAAAATTTTGTACAGAGCGGCCCCGTTTATGTAATTTTTTGTACATTTTTACCAGTTTTTTCCCATTTTAATAATAATACATTTTTTTTTTGCTTTTAATTTTCGGATTTTTCCTTAAAATATACTAAATAAATCTAAAAATCACAAAAAAATCCCCATATGTCTGTTTTTCAAAAAAAGTTGTCGCAAGTAGTCGGATACCTTAAATCCTAGAATTTAATAATTTTATATACTTTAACTGACTTGTCTAGTTATTTCATGAAGTACCTAGTTATTCTATGAAGTAACGGATTTCACACTTTAAGGGCAACATATATATATATATATATATATATATATATATATATATATATATATATATATATATATATATCATAATACCAATAGAGGGCCAAAAGAATAATATCATTCTGAGGCATATCTCTGAAAAATCCAACGTCGACTTGACTTTCAAAAACAAAATCCTAAAACGTCCCGTCAACTCACCATCAATAACCCCTTTCCCCATATCTCTCTCTTCCCCTTTTAAAAAATTGCTAGAACGATGTCATTCTCCATCCTCAACAATATTACCCCACCCCACCCTCCAAAACCAGGATCGAACAGTATGCTTCCATAAGCCTTCGCAAACAAGATCCTCCCCCCTCTTTGTAGAGTTTCAACCCTCCCTGGTCGACCCCCTCTCTTTTCTGATTTGCCGCTCTCTTGCCCAATATTCTGCTCATTCGGTCGTGTTTCGGACAATTTGTCAGAGGCGTTTGACACGTCACCAAAGTATGACATGATTCGAACCCACCACAGCCTTATTGTGAACGTGTGACGTTTTCATCCAATTTGGAAGGGTGCTTGTCCAAGCATCCGATATTGGAAAGTACAGCGATAATATGCTGTTAGTTAAATGGCTAACATCCTCCTCCCTACTTCAATTTTTTTGATCTTCTTCAGTCCCTCCCCTCCCCCCTCTTCATGTTATTTCCCGGTGCTCATATTAATCGTTGGGGTGGAGAATTAATGTTCCGAGTGGTGTACCCTTCTCCCAAATTTTGGCGTTATTTCAAAGTGGATTTGCACACTTAGAGCGTGGAACTGCGACGTCGCTTAGAGTTCCAGTTATTTTTCACCTTGAATTGTTTAATTATTGAGAGAAATAGAGTGCTCCTACTAATTTACACCAGTTGCTTTTATTTAATGTCAAGATAAGTAACTAATAGTCTGATGTTGAATTTCGTCGACGGAAAAAAGGAAAATTATCAGAATATTTCCAGGAAATAGTATTTATTTTTACAATATTTGAAATAAATTTTAAAGCCATTGTTTCGATTAATGTTAAAAAATAAGAGCCGAATTTTGAACTATTTTCCATTTGGAAAATATCCCGATAATTAATTTCGTATTGTGATTTCATTAGCATACGGAAAGTATAAGCATTTTTTAAAATTATTTCTTGATTCAACCAATCTACTTTGTCTGGTATATACAAGATTTCGTATTTTGTTTCCTATACCCAATGTTAAATACCGTAAAATCAGGCGTATAACGCGCACCGGTGTATAACACGCACCCATGCTTTCAAGCTGCATTTTTTACTTTTTGGTATATTCGCCGTATAACGCGCACCTATTTTTATGAAGGAACCTGAAGTGTACGTTTGTAATGCTCTTATGTTTCATTTAGTTATTATTCGAGGGGTTATCTGTGTGAAGATTATGAAAAAATAATATACTTCTAAAACTACAACACCTTAAGTTCGTTAGAAATTTCATTTAATTTAAATAAACAGTATTTCGATCTATGTAGAACTCTTAATTTTTTTCTAGGCTCATCTTATTTTTTATTTTTAAAGCTCTCATTTTTATACCCGGCGTATAACGCACATCCGTAAACTTCGATCTTATTTTTTGTGTCAAAAGTGCGTGTTATACGCCGGATTTTACGGTAGTTATTAAACTTTAAAGATATAACTCCGGGTTTTAAAGTATTTAAAGTATTTTTTAATTTCTTAAATGAAAGATGTATTAAAATGAATCGTTAGTAATGAACCGATGAATTATTCAAACAGAAATACTTAATTCTTAGCTACAAATGATATTGGTGCAAATAATTTAAAAGTAGAAGTTCTTTAACCCTTTCGCTGCGTATCCCGCGATTTCCAGGGGCAAAGTACACGTAGCTAAGGTTGCACTACCCAGTGAGAGGGTTAATATATAAAATTGAATGTGAATTGAAACAAAATGAAAGCATTACAAACTAACAAAAATGCCTTAAGTCTGACCTCCGCTGAATAGTATCAAATGAGAACACATATGGGATGCTTTAATCACTTATGTTATATATTATATTATATTTTTATGTCGTAATTGCAAATTTTAATACTCATTAGGGTAGCAATATTCCTCAAAACTATCAGAAAATAATAAAGTTTAAAAAGCTAACAACACTTAACCTTTTACCAAAATTTAAGTGAAAATACTGATGCTTTTATTATATATATATTAACTAGGGATGGCGATTTGAGATCGATTAATCGAAGAATCGATTTTTCGGGCCAAAAAAATCGATTTTTAAATCGATATGTAGCAGTGAATCCTAGAAAATCGACATTCGATTTTTTCTGCTTTGGTACAAACCACAAAATCATTTACAATTAGTTGAATATACTATCTTTAAAACCCGTAATATTACGGTGGTGGTGGTTAAAGGGTTAATTACTCAAAAACTCGAGAGATGCCTGACGTCTTAGTTTCCTACGCCTCTCTTTAATAAATTTTTTAAAAAGTTACGTTTGTAATTTTTGCCTTTTTGTGCGTTGATATTGCGTCATTTGTTTATGCTTGATTGACTGACTGTCGTTATATACTGTGATTAGCGAAAAAAATATTTATTTTTATGTAGTGTTTGTTACGGAAAAATAAGTAATTGAGGGTAGGTAAATCGCTTCTTATTTTTCATTTTGATGCTATTATTTTGAGTTTGTTCTGTTATCTGCTATTATGTAAATCATTTAAATTAATTTACATACGAACAATTGGAATAAGCATACAAATAAGCATTGGGAACTATAAGCTATATAATCTATTTTCTAAACTTTTTAATGTAACAAATACATTTAGAAAATAAATGTCCTCTTTTTTATACTTGATACTTTGATATGGTAATAAAAAGAGTTGTGTTGTTGAATTCCTAAACTAAAAAATATTTAATAATTTTACTGATAAGAGATAGTTTACTATGGTATTTTTCTTGTTTTTCATAAAATGGATTTATATTTACATTGTAATTGCAGACTTGAAAAAAAAATCGATTTTTTTAGAAATTGATCTTTTAGATCTCGATTCATCAGGTTACGATTCGAATTGATTTAAACTTCGATCTTTATCGGAAAAAATCAACATCCTAATAATAATC
>BMAV01026851.1:0-143100 GCA_019973955.1 Trichonephila inaurata madagascariensis
CAGATAAAACCCCATAAACGCAAATCACAGTCAGATCGCTTCCTGTTCATTTGGGAGTGAAAAAAAAAGAAAAAAGGATAAGGAAAAATGGGGTAAAAAGGTCAGAATGTCGGGGGGAAGTGGACCAAAAAGAAAGGGCAGAGAAAGGGACCCAATAACAATAATAAAAGAATTTTTTCATCCAGTACTTTCTGGGTAAAAAAAAGAACAGAAGAAAATCAACTGAAGTTCCAGAAACCCAAACGAAATTAAGGCCACGCCGGAGAACAGAACGGGAATACCAACCAGCCAAGGAGACAACGGGGAAATCAAGAAAGGGACGACAAGGGAGATTACAAGCCCTACAACAAGAAAACAAGAAATTCCAGTGCAACCGAGGAAAGAAAAGTGGTAGCACCTCATCGTTGGACTTGGGGGGAAACACATATAAAAATTGGGTTGTATTGTTTTTTTTTTTTATGATCATCCAACAAGTGGTCGGAAGAATTATTGCAAAGAAAGGTCTCGGGCGGTGTTGTTTTTAAAAAAAGTAAAAACCCCAAGAGTGTTTATTTTTTTTTTTGGAATTTTTGATTTGTTAAAATTTTTTCGGGAAAACATTTTAATTACATTTGTTTGTTGATGTATGACTTCGTGAGATGCGAAAATTTTGGTTATTTGTTATAATAGTTTTTAAAAAATGTTTGTAATTGTATAATATGTGTATATATATTTTTGTTGATTTTATTTATTATGAGGCATCTGGTTCGGGAAACGCGGCGTAGTCGGGGCACTAAAAATAATAATAACGGCTGCGCTGCCATTGGGAGTTTTTGGAACCAGATGTGGGGGATGGAATGAAAATTTATTGTGATATACAAATAATATTTTGAAAAAAAATTGGAAATTAATTGATATTATGTAAACATAAATTGGAAACAATGACTCAAAAAGTTTTCATTTGGGGAGACAGCCCCTGAAAATTATCATAAATAGCTTAACAAAAAAGGGAGCGGAAAACCCAGCTCCATAGGCAGTAATGATAAAATGAAAATTTGGGGTCCGGCACCCAGAAAAATTTTTTTAGAAAATTTAATTTATAGTTATTTTAAGTGATTGTATTTAAAGTAGAGTGGACATGAATTTAAAAAGTAATTTTTAATGTTGGCCTAGTTATTGGGGTAAAATTTTTTGTCACGAGTTTAAAAAATTAAAAATTTTAACTAAATATAAAAATTAAAGTCAAGATAAATATTGGAAATTATAAAAGTTTAAAAAGAGGATTTTAAAATTAAAAATTTAAATAAAAAATGAAAGCGAAGAAATTCGAAATAGAGATTTAGAACGCAATTTATTTAAAGGGGATTGAGAACCCAAATAAATACGTTTTTCTTCTTGGGGGGTTTGGGCCGTTTTCCCGTCCTTCTTAACATAACTCCTATGTTCTTTTTACGGGGCCCCGATTAAGGAAAACCTTTTCCCAAACCCCAAAACCAAGAAGATAAACGAATATAATATGTAAATGAGATATATTTTTAAAGGATAGAAGCTTTTTATGATAAGTGCGGGCAAGTTTAGAGATAGTTGGTGTGGGATCTTTCAGATCAAGAGTTAGTTGTCCGATAGCATTGGGAAAAAATAGAAGTTCATTATAAAGAAGTTGGGAAACCCCGCATATTCCATTACATTATAGATATCACTCCAAACATTGAAGGAAGGAGATTCAAAAAAGGGAATATTTTTTTATGGAAATTAGATGAATCGGTTTTTTATTATAATTTAAAATAAATGTTCTGTTTCGTGACGCTTTAATACGGGGTTTAATTTGGGTTTAAACCCCCTTTAAATAAAGTTGTCAATTAGAATTGGAAATAAGTTATTTTTTAAAAAAATTGTATTAAGAACCCATATGTCTCATCATTTTGATAATCCCCACCCTAGCTTACGGGATCCGAACGACATAGTCATCACAGGATGGCTATGTCGCAATGTTACGTGATACAGTCTAGTGAAGGAATAAGCAACTAGCATCCCCGTCCTCCACAAGGCAGTCAGAAAATGCTCTATGAATTGACGTTTCTTTCCCGTGCGTGATAAAAATTCACTATTTAGATTTCCAAAAGTGAAATATTTTTCGCCATTAAGAAACCAAAGTGCCTGAAAGTGTTTCTGCTAAGATGTCACCTGTAGAGTTTGGAAGATGAGGTCACAAGAAGACTTCAGGATTTTAAGCAAATTGTGCCTCATTTCAATTTACTTTGTGAACGTATTGACTTGAAGTCAGATCACAGCGTGAAGAAAATGTTTCATGCTCTGACACTGACTTTTACAGGAAGTTGCTAGAAAGTTGTTTTGTCGACATATATTTGTGAGCAAAGTTATCATATATGAAAATCAACAAGAGTAAATTTAGACGCAAATAGACTAAATTCATGATGGTCGCATGATAAAGGCAATCACTTGTTTCCCATTGATTAAAAATAGACATACTAGTTTTTCAACTTGTAAAGTTTGGATAACATTTAAAATTTGATATGACTGTATAAAGAGTTCACGTGTTAAAATTCAAACAGTTTTCAAAATTAAAAAGAAAAAAAAAACTTAAATTATACGAATACTTTTAAATTAAGTACATTTTGCTTAACTATGTGCATTATTATATTGTTGACAAATATGTACTTTCTAAAAAAAAGTTTCGAAAAAACAAACGTTGGCAACAGTGAAGCACATGAACTGATTGGTGGAAACGTGGGATTATTTTTTGACATAATGACGTCACAGAAAATGATTGGCTGAAAACACGTGACTAAGTTATGTGACTAATGACATCATATGAATTTAGTCCATTGGCTGATATAAAACATGCATGATGTGATGAGAATTTAAACAAGCAATCACACTTTAAAAAATATGATAGAAAAGTATGATAGAGTACATTTGTGCCAATAAACTGATACAACAAAAAAACCCGATCTTGGGTTTTAAAAAAGATAAATAATTTTGATATTTAGTGTCTTTTTGTAGAAAAAGTATAAAAATTGAAGGATTTTGAAAAAAAAATTATTTAAAAAATATTTTGGCAAAATTTTTAGAATAATCTTTTTCGGGGTTTCCCTTTGTAAAAATGCTTTAAAAATTTAAATTTTATGCCGCATATAGCCAGAACTCTGTATAGAGGTAAAAAATTTTGAAATATATAACTTGAAGTGGGTTTATCCATATTTTACACAACAAGGAGCAATTTTTAAAGAAAAACCAATAGATATTTCAATTGGTGGTAATTTGAAACAAATGTAAATTTTTTAAAAAAATTATATTTGGGCCTGTGTATAGAAGTCAGCTATATAGGGGAAAATATTATTTTTGAAGCATTTTTCAAAAAGGAAATTTTTTAAAAAAAATTTTCTAAGTGAATTTTTGCCAAAATATTGTATCTAAATAATTTTTTTTTTCAAAATGTTCTTAAAACAGTTTTATACATATATTCTAATTTAATGACACTGAATATCATGAAAATTATCCATTTAGCGTTTTCGGGGATATTACCTTTAAATGTCTTACACTGTAGACAATACGAAATGAGCATAATGAATATAAATTAAACAGAACTGTTACTATATTAATTAAAACTTTTAAATTTTTTTTGTTAGGATTTCAATCATTTAAAAAGATGCGGCCCTTCAGCATCCTCCGCTCCCACAATGCGGCCTGTAAGACAAAGCAAGCTGTCCACCCCTGGTCTAGTGCTTTGTCACTCCTTTGGTGGTAAACGTTGTGGTTTGTTCTTGAAGCAAATTGGAGAATTTTTTGGAGTTTCTTTCATTGACATTCGGAAAAACTACAGGAATGAATTTAATTAATTCCCTTACGAAAATACATTCCATCTTTACAAATTTCAACTCGCAAAAAAAGATACTTTTTTTTTTTAAGATATCCGACTATTAGGGACCTGATTTTAAAGGATTAAATGGAAAATATTTATGATTTTGTGTCTCTAGATTAGAAAATGTATATAAAATTATTTTAAGAAAAATATTACAAAATTATTTTTTAAAATTTTTTGACAAAAATGAACATAAAAATTGACTCTTTTTCAAAATATTCTCCTTTTTGAAAAAGGCTTCTATTAAAATAATATTTGTTGTTAAGCCAGACTTCTGTACAGAGGCTCAACTAGAATTTTAAAAATATATAATTTAAAAAAGGGTTATCCATTTTTTTACGACAACAGAGGGGAAAAATTTTTAAAAAAAAATGCAGATAATTATTTCAATTAGATAACTTGAAAATAATGTAATTTTTTCAAAATCATAGTTGAGCCTCTGTACAGAGGTCTGAGCCATATACAGGAAAAATATTTTTATATTAAAATTTTTTAAAAAAAGGAGAAAAATTTAAAAAAAAGGGTTTTTCTAAAATTTAGCCCAAATATTGTATTTAAATAATTTTTTCAAAATTTCTTAAAACAATTTTATTATGATTTTAAACGGGCACTAAATATCATGAAAATTTTCCATCTATAAACCTTTTAAAATCACGGTTCCGAATGATCGGGTATCTTAAAAGCTCTTGACGGTTTTTCTACTACAGACACGATATTCTGAATTTCAAGTTCTACAATTTTTTTTTCTAGATCACTAATCACAGCTCAGTAAAAAATAGCTGGAATATATAAAAATAATTTTTCATCATAAATTTCCCATAAATTATTTCCCCATAAAGGGGCATTTTAAAAATTCCAAATTATATCTTAAAAAAAAATTGATAAATACCTTTTTTATTTTTCTTTAAAAATGTTTTTCTCCATTTAAAACTTGATTCATTTTGGGAAACGCGGTGGAGATTTTATTTTTTTTCACTTGTTCAAGATAACATCCCAAACTGAACGGGTAAGAGAAAAATCATTTTACGAGTTTTTGATAGTCATTTGATACTTTATTTGTATTCATAATTTCATTTGCATAAAAACGACGAAGTTCCAACAAATCTAAAAGAGCGAAATATTTGTTCTTTCAAATATAAGAATTAAAAGTTTGAAAAAAGGAAGACAAGGTAGGTTAATTAAGGCCCTAAAACTTTTAAATCTTAGCCTTAATCATGCATTTAAGTATTCTTCTTTCTTATTCTACAGGAAAAAGAACTTTACAATACCGAAAATGTGGCTGTTTATGAGCAAAGGTATAATGTAAAAAAATTGCTTAGGGTTGATTTAATTGCTTAAGCAAATTGCATCCTTAAGCAAAAGCTTTCTTTGAAGGAAATAATGTTCATTATTAGAAAGATAAAGTATATTCATTTTTATGAAATTTTGTACTTGTAATTACTGAATACAAACCCTTGTTTGCCCTTTCTATTTTAAAAGAAATTTTAAGAAGTTCAACTGAAGTTTTAATGAAGTCAATGAAATTCACGAACATTCTAAAAAAAGTAACTTCAAAGCCTGTTTATATAGAGAAATATGATACCTTTCATGTAAGTTGGCACCTGACCAGTGTAGATTTATTTTAAGAAAAATGCTCGCTATTGGCTATAGACAATTAGGGTACTTTGTCTGATTTAAATTTATGCCAGAAAAAATGCATAGTTAAAATTTTCTGAAGCTCTGAAATTTAATATCAAATAATTTTTTATAATATTTACTCTTTGTTTAACAAGAGCTATTTAATTGGGGACGCTTTAAAATTTAATTCTATCGTTCAAAAATACGATTATTCGGGTCTTATGAAAAACATTTTACTCTTAAAAATAAATTTCTGATATATAATAATTTGGTTTAAACTGAATTAAATTCATAAGCGATTATTATAAATATTCAAAAAATGTGCATAGCTACTTATATTGTGTACAGGTTTTTCTACATTTCTAATGTAATAGTTCGGCAATATCCTTCCACATTTGAAAAGAGGAATACTAATATTTCATATGGATCCTATTTTATTTCTCACCTTGGCGAATTATTATTGTCATATTGCAAAAGTTCAATACCGAAAAACGAGGACTTGGCGTAATTTTTGAACATTTTTTCTCCTTTATTGAAGGTTTAAACTAAACTAAGATTTTATTCTCTATTTCTCTATAAATTGATACAAATTATTACCTTAATGAAAAATTATCTCCTTAATAACAGTACCAAAATAAATCTCTATCAATATTATTTTTAAAGAATTAATGATCAACATTTAAATTTTTTTTGTTTAATTTTTTTCTTCAAATGATTAGAGGTATTTTCAGAAAAGATAAGAACACATCTGTTAATCCACTACTTTTATATAAATGGTTATCAAAACTATATATCCTTTCAGAAAATAAAGAAAACTATCCTTAGCTTTACAGATGTCTTTAAAAGAAATATGAGCATTCTGTACGGCAAAACGTTGTAAGATGATATCAACATGGTAGTCATTACTCATCTTTATCAGACAAAATAAGTACGCTTTGTGTGTGTGATTTATGTCTAACAACCCTTTTTCTTTTGTTTCTGTAAGTAATGTTTTTATCAAATATAACACACTATCTATCGTACTACAGATATCAGTTATGTGTGCGCTTATATTCATAATTTTACTTAATGCATTTACGGTATATGTATTACCTAAAGGAACTACTATTTCAGTATTTATTACAATTTATGTCACAGAATTTCAATATCTGTACCATTAAAAACACATTCTTTTATTTATCAGAAGAAATTTATCTATATTTTATTAATATGCTATAAAGTTTTTATTAACACGCATACTATATTTCAATTATGCATTGCAGATTAAGTTTTCAACAAGTCAGATTGTTTGCTGATAACTGTTTTTGTAGTTTTTTAAAATAGTAAAACCTTTTTAGAATCTCTACAACTCGTATAAATTCCGAATTAGAGTATTAAGTAAAAGCATATAAAAAAACATTTGTTTTTTCAATAAGAAAATGATATATTACGTACAGAATGCAAAACTGTGATTAGTAATTTGAAAAAGTTTTCTTGCCATCATATATACATGATGAGAGACATGAGAATATAACTTATATGGATTTATTCCATTTTCAAATCCAGAAAGATTACATTTTAATAAAGTCTTTGAATCTTAATATCATTCCAGAAAAATCCTTTTATGAAAATAAAATGTTTAATATAATCGATAATAAGGATTGGTCCTTTCGCAAACATATATTGATATTTAGTCACTTTTCACTTTTTAGAAATTTAAATTAAATTCTTTATATAAGTAACCGAGAGTTTTTCGAAACTTGTATTTTTATATGTAAAAGAAACGTTCGAAACTTTTTTGACTATTTTAATTGAATTTGAAACGAAAGAACAAAATAAGAAAATCAAACATTTAGTTTTGCTTAAATTACTTTATATGTGTTTATGTGTAAAATGAAGAAAAGTATTATGTTTAAAGTATGGTCTTTAATTCATTTTCTCCGCGTCTTATTTCACAATTAAATTAACATTAGTCTGTTAAAGAAACATTTACAAAATCTACAATCATGATACACATAGTTAAATATTTGAAGTTCTAACTTCTTTTGAAAACTGAATCTGAGACATTAATAGAAAGCATTCTAAAACATATTTATTGTAAATCTGACTGATAGAGTCTGACATATATATTCAGATTAATTAATGCACCACAATATTGCAAATCGAATAAACAGTTTCAAACACTATACTGAATTACGATTAAGTTTATGGAACGTTTTTCACTTGATGAAATGTATAGAGTTTATTCACATTAATTTTTTTCAGCACACTTTAAATGATCATATAAGCATTCCAGATTAGATTTTATGTTTGGATTTTATGTCTTATGCTTGGAATATTTCGTTTCTGGAAATGAAAAAGTAAACTTGAATATTTTTACATCAACGGAGGGAAACTTAAAAATGTGAAATAAATCCAAATTTTATAAAAATATTTTTTCAAGATTTTTGGTCTATTTTTTAATTATTATATATTATTTGATTATATTACCACAAAAATCAATATATTTTAAATATCAGAAACTAATCTGATGACTCAAACATGTAATAGTTGCAACTGAGAAAACAATTAAAGCAGCCAATTTTGAGTTCATAATGTTTCTAACATAGCTTTTGTAATCAAACCTTAAATTACCATGAAAGTCCGGTACAAAATGCATCCTCAGGACTTAGAAAGTCTATTTTTTTTAAGTTATTACACACTACACTATATTTTTGGGGTTCTTCATGATCTTCATTAAGGGAACTTACACATAATCCAAACTTTTGCTTCTGAAGTAAATATCAAGTGCAGACATTTTAAGGCTGGATATTCCATGGCTATATGCTCAAGGTTGTCTTTTAAAGTTTAATATGTTGTTCACCTATTTTAATTCTACTCTGCAATATATGTTTAAAAAAGAGTCTTAGTATATTTATTATCTCCATTTGTCTAAAAGCACACGGTTTAGCTTTAACTCTAAATCACGCTGAGTATGAAGAAGACGATATATGAACTGTCACTTCACAATCTAGTTGACATAACACAGCTCATAATGATTTTGACATTCCCATTATTCCACGCAATGTGTGTGTATCTTAAGTAGAAGTATCACTGAATCTTCCACATTACTATCTTGATTTCACAAGGCTCTCGCAATCTAAATCCATGCTACTTCAGAAGTCATGCTATCTTTATGTTGATAAACTCACGAATTCTAATTGCTTCCCCACAGAATTCAGAAAAATGATATTGAGAGAAAATATTTCATTGCTATTTTCATTTCTGATTGTTTTAGTAATACTTTTGATACTGTTTCTTCCTCTTTACGATTTCAGAGGCTTTACCTTAAAATTGTTATATCTTATAAAAACTACATGTTCTTTATTCAAAACTGGAAAATATATACAT
Organism: Trichonephila inaurata madagascariensis; assembly: GCA_019973955.1. Lineage (NCBI taxonomy): Eukaryota > Metazoa > Arthropoda > Arachnida > Araneae > Nephilidae > Trichonephila > Trichonephila inaurata. Next base: position 8,849 of record BMAV01026851.1, read on the forward strand.
TAGTTTTTATTTAATATAAAGCGAGGGAAAATTTATCTCGTAAATATTACAAAATATATATTGCTTTAGCAAGCTCTCGTTAAATAGTCTAGATATTGCCATGAATTATTAGGATTACTAAATCAGCTATAGTAATTTTTTAACAATGTGATTACTTTCATACATTGTTTGAATTCTTCATTTTGCATTCAGCTATTATATTTTTTTGCATCCTTTTTATTTGAAAATTGTTTATTTCTTAGATAATGAGAGCATCTGTCCAGTGTCGAAAGAAAATACATTTTTATGGGGAAATCAGTTTATATAAAATCCATTGTTTACTTAATAATGAACTTAAGTGCTTTACAAAAGAATGATACAAGTAAAAGTGTTTCTAAAAATCAGCTATATCTTTTTATTCCTTTCTGAAAAAAAAACCCAGTAAAATTTTGCTGAGTCTTTAAAGTAGCTATTTTTTGATTATTTTTAAATTACATTTTTATTTTAACTAAAAAAAAATTACATTAAATTTACAAACCTTTAACTTTTTGATGTAAAAATTTATCGTAGAAAAATTCAAAAATCAGTCATTGTTTATTACAGATATTTTTCGCTTATTTTGGAACCTCTCTGTAACCGTAAATTAAAAATAGGTTTCCTATGAAAATTATTATTACCGGCATCATATTTATATTCTATTAAATTTTAATAGGCTTACATTGTTTGATATTAAAAGCAGAATAAAGTAAGGATGTCATGTGAAATAATGACCTTTCGATTTCTTTGTCAGATTTATTCCATTTATACATTTCGATTCGAACATTTATCAACTTAAGTGAAAGGAAAAAAATTATTTCAAAAATAAAAATGAAGATTTGGAAATAATGGAACTGTAAAAGATTCTAACATAGGTATAAAAATCAATGATTTTCCATTTATTTTAACAAAACCAATCTGTTTAACATAGGATTTTCCAAATTGGTGATATTTGTTGTAATTCAAATAAAATGAATTCCTTTTTTCCTATTATGTTCAAAATTTTTATACTTACTGGCGATATTAGTGCATTTTTAATTACTTATAAATTTGAAATGTCTCAGAATACTACATATATTTCATTAAAATTAATTTCTATTATTAAATAAAATGGAGATTAATTTAACAAATTAATAATTATTTAATTATCTTATTAAATAAGCTGATTTTTTTGAAATTTTCATTTTGTATAAGAGTTATCAGAAGGGTAAAACTATGTTGTACTAAAATTCTGAAACTACAATTGTAAGTTGCACTTGTTGGGTACGGTATAAGTATTGTATGACTTAAGTGCCAGAATAATGTAATATATTGATTCCTGATTTAGTATTTGTTAATAATTCCACTAATTTTGGACATGAGAGCTGTCAGCGATGAGCTTTGTAATTTTGAATGACGATAATTGATCTGATCGACACTTGAACTAGCTCCACACTGACCACACTGACCAAACTTCCACATCACTCCAGTGGAAAGAGTTTGAGCCTCTGAAGTTTAAACACATTGACAATCAACTACGAGACAATTTGTAGTATGTATTATTGTATAGAACGCCAACTTTAAGTTATCAAATAGTCTGTTTTTTTTTTTTATTTGTCATACTAGTGCAGCTACGAGGCAATTCGTAGTATATCAGTGAAATCTGAAGATTGTTTCTATTAAGTGTTCATGTATATTTTTTTTCTCATTCTCAGTGTCTTACGTGCCTATTTTGAGGAGATCTTGACTTAATATCTGCTCAGTTTTCTCGCATTGTTAACCTAAAATTCAGAAATGACAGAAAAATACTTGATTTTAAAACACGGATGTTTCATAATATCTTGGCGATTAGCTATTCCATCATTAAATATCACTGTTGCTTCATTTCAGACAAATATCGATTGTTGTTTTGGAAGATCCTGGTATTTTTAGTCAGTAATTCCAAGCTGTAAATTTGAGATTCTTTTTAGTTTTGACTCTTACTACCCAAATACCTTTTTAGTAAGTTGTGTAAAGATAATTCTATAACTAATGATTAAGCTACATTCAAAAACACAATAAAACTATATTTGTTGGAGAAATAGTTTATTTTGTGGTTTTGCGCTGTAGACACTAAAATTTGAAGTAGCATCAGATAGGAAGATTTTGAGCATTGCTTCATTATTTATTGAACGATAATAGCATTATGTTCAATTATCATATAAAAGATTAATAATATATTCCAAATTCGAGCAGAGCCTAGAGAGTAAAGTGTCAATCCAGGTGGCAACCTCATCACTCTTAACCGTGATTTAAAAATACAAGGTGAGCTTACATTTTTCTAAGGGACAAGTCTTTTTTTTCATTTACATTTTTTATTGCTGAGAGTGTTATTATTGTCGGAGTTCGAAGCGGTTTGCTTTAAAACACATTCTTAACATTCTACATTAAGTTTTAAAAATGATTTTGAAACATCAAATTTTTGAACGTCCAACGGTTCTATCCACTTCCTTAACACTTGCATTGCTCTAAAAGTTAGGTAAATTTGTTGAAAGGTTCGATGACTAAAGTGATGCCTATTTTGTGCAAAATAGAGATTTCTAAATGAGGATTTCAAAAAGGTTTTATCAATTATGAAGCATCTTATGCTAAGCATAAAAAAGTTTCACTTTTTGTAATCAGTATAAAACGTTACACACACACACACACACACACACACACACACACACACACACACACACACACACACACACACACACACACACACACACACACACACACACACACACACACACACACACACACACACACACACACACACACACACACACACACACACACACACACACACACACACACACACACACACACACACACACACACACACACACACACACACACACACACACACACACACACACACACACACACACACACACACACACACACACACACACACACACACACACACACACACACACACACACACACACACACACACACACAACTTAACTCTATAATTTTATGAAAATCAAAATTTAAAGATGATTTTTTTTTGATAAAATTCAAACATGATGTAGAAAAATTACATCAGTGCCAATATTTGAAATATATAGATTCTTCAAATGAGAATGCATGTTTTGGAAGCAGGATATTTAACTGAGCACTTCTGAAAATCCAGCGTCTTTATCAGAAAATACAGCATTTGCTTTAAGAACTTGCTCCTTAATAAGCCTATCAACACTAAGTAGTACTATTAAATTAGTACTGATTATATTCAATTTATTAGTCTTCTGAGTAATTCATACGCTGCGTTATTACTTATTGTATATGAACCATAATTATAGTATTAATTATGTGTGTTTAGATCACTAAACAATTTATACGGTTTATCCATTCAGGAAAATGTCACTATGGTAGGTTATATCAACCGTGTATAACAAACATCAGAATGTTAATTAATATTACCTTACCATTTATTGATATTAACTATTGCCATACAGCTGACCTTATTTATGAAGATTGAATGTAAGCGGCAAAACTTTTGAAAAAGTTTCCGTAATTTAAATTTCTAATATGCTTGATTAGAATTTCATTTCTAATTTAGAAATGATTTCAGAAGAGGTTTATTAATAAAATAAATAAATTTGTGTTAAACTTAATGAAAATAACTTAAAATATAAAATATTTTTATGTTTTGGCATCCCTGTAAAGTCAGCTTACAGTTGCGGAGATATTTCGCAAGTTACTCCTACAATGAGTATTGAAATAGTGAATATATGTGTGTATGTGATATATATAGAGTGTATTATGATCTTTTTCTAAGGGCATCAGATTTGGTAAAGACAAGTTTTTAGATATTGACCTTTTGCAGTTGTTAAGGAATAAAGAAAGGTTCTTCTTACATTAGATGGTCTGGTTTAAGAATGTTTAAAGCAAACTGAAGGTTGAATGAACTAAAATAGTTTGTATGCATTTATATTATTTATATTACTTACACATTTATTACTTATGGTACTGTTACGTAGATCGGGTTTCGAGGATTTTATGCAAATCAGTCACAAAAAACAAGACAGTTATTTAAAAGCGATGAGAATTTTTTGGCGAAAAACAATCCTTGAAATACAGGATTCAGCCGCAAAATTCGAAGAATAAATACCAGAAGAACTTTACACCTATTACAGTGCTCAGACACAATATCAGTGACTAAAATATACAATTATGTTAAAGATTATTCACAAGCAAACACTCGTCCTACTCAAAATCCGAAGTAATCTTTAATCGCTGATCGACTCTTAAATGGTCAAGGCAGTAGTACTAATCACTATTCAAAACAATACTAACTCAGTTTTGGTGAGTTACTTCCTATTTATAGGCCTTACGGATTCTTTCGAAAAATCCGCTTGCGTCATGAATCATGATATTAGTACATTTTTACACTAATTTCCAGAATAATCCATGGGTTCATAAATTCGCCAAAAATGATCCCCAACATGGTCACGAAGTAGCCAAAACTGATGCGAACTTGGCATTATCGCCAAGTGTTCACCAAGTTTCCATCGAATCGTCATTATAATATATGGAACGGCGTTTCTTGCGAATATTACAATTTTAACATAAAATAAATTCAACATAGAGTAATATAAATGTATTGGACGTCCAGATAAATATTATTTACCCTATTTAAAAAATTCACAACACAAAATTAGTAACAGTATTTATATTTGTGTGTGTGTAAATTTACTGCTCTAACACACACTCGCCGAAACGTATTAACTATAATAGAGAGGTTTATCAATTAAAAACAGATTTAAAAATTATTTCAATGTGTAATTCTCAATTCCTTTTTCCAAAATGTCTTCCTGTAGTCAATCATTCCTTTTTTTAAATGAAAAATAAAAAAATTACATGATGGATTTTAAGAAAACGTGCTATTTTTCAACATTGAAGAGACAAGAAATAAGGATAAGTGGGAAAAAAAAATCTGATTAATCGTTATTTCTAAAACAAAGAAGATACAAAAAAGATAAATTCTCTAAAGTTTCAACGTGTCAAAGAATATTTTCTGCTACGCGTGTGTCTTTTTTCAACTTCGTGCATTCTTTCGTAACATATTTATCATTGTCGGTGATAAATCAGTACAGGTGACAGATTTATTAACATACTTGCCTTGCGACTTTTTTTTTCTTTTTACGACATATTTTATGGGCAATGACAGTCTGCCTTTAAGATTAATATGCACGATGAAAAAATTTGTAAACTTTATTATGTCCAAAAAAGACGAAGTGTTTTGATGAAATTAGTTTAGAATACTGAAAAGTGTATTTTGTGAAAAGTGTATTTTCGGAGTAATCTTCTGATGATATTGAATAACGTGTTTTACTTTTGATGATCTAAGTGATCCATAATAGCTCTGAATGTAGCTTTTTATAAAGTTTTTCTGTTTAGTATTTAGTACAACTTTAGAAAATATTATTTTAGTACATGAATCTCTTATTCATGTAAAACTGTTTAAAATATTTAAAACCTGAAATCAAATATAACGGGAATTTTGTTAAATATTATGGGTTACGTTTTCTAACAGTGAAATTTCTCGTTATGGAAAACAGAATTACAACCTTTATGATACAAAAGCATTTCAGGAATGACTGTTAAAAATGAAAATGGTAAATAAATAGTGAAACATTTAATTTCGAATTCCATTTAATTAAGTTGTCGTGTTAAGTTTGGCGTTAAATTTCTCTCTTTATATATGTGCCTTGTAAAGCCCTTCAATACGATTGACAGCTTATAGAAAAGGAAACCTTTTAACTAAACAACTGTTTTCAATCCCTCTTTTTCCCATTTCTTAGAAAAAATTGTAATCAGTAATCAAATCCAATTTAAAAGAAAAACTACTACAGATAATATTATATTTATTTTATAATTAAGGTTCTATTTGTCATTGTTAACTTTTTGTTACCTTTCAAATCAAGTATTAGAGAGCATATAAAATCATTTTGTCTTTCCTGTCAAAACCTCAGTAGAAATATAAAATTCTGAAAAGAATGCGCATTTCTATATGGAAAGTAAAGATGTATAATTTTAACAAAGCAAATTCAGGACTTTTGTATTCATTTATAAATAAACAAATACAATTTTCTTATGAATATTATTTACACGATTAGGAGATGGAGCTTTAAAATTTAAAAACTTATTTGTCATAGGTATAATTATTTTTTAAAAAAAATATTTCAACGAAATTCAGCTAAAAAGATTATTTCTATTCATTAATTAAAAATAAATAAAAGTAACCTATTGTAAGTACAAAGCTATTGATTTCTTTTAAGAAAATACTCTTGCCAGTGTAAATTGGGAAAGAAGCTGGACTTCACGCTGAGTAAAAAATATGCTTTGTTATCTCTTCAAACTAATTTTCTTTGAAGTTATATCTGGACTATCTATCTATCTATTCATTCATTCATCTATCTATCTATCTATTCGTCTGGCCTATCTATTCGTATTCATCTATCTATTCATCTATCTGGCCCATCTATCTATCTTTTTATTCATTCATTCATCTATCTATCTATTTCCATTCATCTATCTATTCATTCATTTCTCCATTCATTCCGTCTGGCCTGTCTCATCTGTCTGTCTGTCTGTCTGGTTCAGTTCACCTTGTCGTTCATTCTATCTGTTCATCTATCTGCCCATCTGAATTCGTCTGTCTACCCATTCGTCTGTTCACATTCGTCTGCCCTGTTCACACTATCTATCTGTCTGTCTATCTGTCTGTTCTGTTCTGTAATCTAGCTCTTTCTATAGCTATATCTATCTGCTAACTTAGCTCTCTTCGCAGCTATTCATTCTATAGCTCTTCTATTTTGTATATACCATCTTATAGTTTTTCTCTCTATATATATATAGAAAGAGATAGATAGATATAGATATAGATAGATAGATAGATAGATATAGTTTGTATCACCCTTATAGCTCTCAAATACGTTTGAAAAGAATTGAAAGATCATTACACTACATGAAAAGTTGTAGCAATTAACAGAAAAAAATACATGAATAAGCAGTTGACATATTCTCAGTGTTTATACGTATAGAGAAATGTTATTGAAATGATTATATTTGTGCATCTTGTGAGATGGCTTCTGCAACTATTTACTGAACAGCTAAAACTTCTACATAAAAGATATCCGGAAATTTAATTGTAACCAATTCAATGCGCATAGTTTGCTGATGTAATTTCTTGAAACTGATTTGGTTAATTGAAAGGAACACATAAATTTGAATTTGTCGAAGGTACTGCGAATACTTAGGAATAAAAATGCATTCTTCAGAGGAAATTTAGTGTGATTATTAAGGTATCCGACTATTGCCTGAACCGTGATTTTGCAAAAGCTGCAACGGATAATATTTACATATATTTAGTATAACTTAGATTAGACAATGCATATAAAATTAAGTTAAGAATAGCTAATAAAAACATTGCTAGCCAATACTTTGATAAAAATAACTTAGAATGCTTTCAAATGTTTCTCACGCTTCTGCCATTAATATTTTGCTCTGTTATATCTCAACTTCTTAAAATAGGCTCAGCTGAATTTTTTGAAACGCATAACTTGAAGTCGGTTTATCCATGTTTCACAGACAACAGAAGGAGAAATTAAGAAAATACGCTGATAATTATTTCAAATGGTGGTTGTAACTCTAAAATAATGCGAATTTTTCAAAAATCATAGTTGAGCCTCTGAACAGAGTAATTTTCATATATTATAAAAGAATAGTATATAATATAGTACTTTTCACAAAAGGAGAAATATACGAAAAAGCGTTATTCTTAAGTTAATTTTTTGCCGAAATATTGTATTTAAATAATTTTTTTTGTCATAATGTCCTTAAACAATTTTATACATGTATTCTAATCTAAGTGACACTAAATGCTTAAAAATATACATTTATGCGCTTTTTTAAAATCATGGTTCCGAACATAGTCGGATACCTTAGTCTTCGTGGATTTGTCTTTTTAAGCTGACATAACGATCTTCTATGAAGTCAAAGGGAAACGTATCACATGTGCATGGACAATTCACAACAGATACACTAAATTATTAATTTTTTTAGTGATCTGATCTTTTTATCCATTTTCCATATTCATAGGTAAAAAAAAGAAAGCCCCGCAAAATCGTAAAGTTGCTACTTCGTAGTTTCCATCCGTAATGTCATATGAAAATGTTTACACTATTGAAGTGCATAAAGACGAAAGTTTTCTGAATGTAAGACTTTATTTGGAAGTAATTACAAACATTGGTAATAAGCTGTGTAAGAACAATGAATGGATTACTGAAGCTGTTCCTTTGCTTCATTTTTCTTTAAACACAAAATTAAGGAAAGGACAATAATAAAATTAGATTAATCGAATAAAAATATTTAAGTAAAATGACTCAGATTCTAGAAATAAAAATAATACCACATTAAAGAAGAAATAATAATATTGATTCTAAATTATTCCATAGTTTTGATTGATATTTGAGAGGGAATTAGAGGGGAGGGAATCAGAAGCCCGTTTTCAATATTTCTTCAAATAAATAAATAAAACAAAATAAATTTTGTTCTTTACCTTGTTTTTATTACAGATACAAAAATGAAATCTTCCTCATGAAAGTTTGAAAGTTTTAATGCAATTTTTGATCCCAAAAATTTATGCTATAGTTTTTTACCATCGTAATATGAAATTAATTGTATATATAAGAACTTATCTACAATTCATAGAACAAAATATTCCGCATTGTTGTAAACTATATAATTACGTAATATACGTAATATGTGATAAATATGAAGTTCTAGTAATAAAAAGATTTATCTACTACTTTTGTCAAATCTATTAGATTTCAATGAAAATTATATTTGCTTAATGAAAGTATAAAAATAACAGATGCTAATTTGTATCTTTATATCAATGTTTATAAAACGAATAGGTAGTTCTTTTAAAATAAATGTTAAAACAATTGGAATATTGGAAACGACTAAATACATCTACAACGTTTATTTATTTGACCTCTTTTCATGTTTCCGTTTCCTTTTACAAAATAATACTCAAAATTGAATCATCAATATTTATTATAAACTCTTTGTTGGAAATTTATTTAAAAATTCAGCAGAAAATAAGGAAATAATAGTAAAACATCACATAAAAAATGTTTTAATCAAAACAAACTCCATAACTAAATTAAAGTGAGAAACAAAGTCACTAACCAAATAAACCAATTACCTCTTAAAAGTTCCATTACCGCAAGAGCCCCAAACATTATTGAGTGACATTTCTCAATTCAATTGTGTGAAAGCTTTTATCCCCTTTCAACTTAAAGTTTTTCCTTCCTCTTTTTTCTCCTTTCTCTGAAACAATATCAAAATCTTTCACCAATGTATAAAGAGTTTGAAAAGAACTCAGAAATGTTGTTCTCATATGTAAACACTTTAAATCTGAAAACATCTCTAAATATAATTTTTTTTAAAGATGGTAGTTGATGACAAATGATGTAAAAATGATACATTTCAATCAAAAGCTTTTATAGTCTTTTTTTCTTTTTGTCAGTACATAATAAAACGTTTCGAACAAAATGCCATGAAGGAATAACATTATGTTTAATCTGTTGTTTTCACTTCAGACGTGTAATTCGATTTACCAGACGCGATTCGAAAAACTAAATAACCAATAGATTTTATTTTGAAATGATTTGAAACACATTGGGAACCTTTCTATAAAAGAACATGGAAAAGTAACATTGCGTCGTGTTTGAAATTAAATTGAGCTTTTGTATGATTATAATAGCATGAGACAAGCATCCAAGTGAAAATATTTGTTTCATTCTATCGGTTATAAAAGACAATACGTAATTTGCTTGTTCCTTTTTGTAATAAGGACCTATGTTTTATTTGTAGCATAACAAAAAGTCCATAACAAACGTTTTAGCATATTTTGACAGAGAATCTATGTGTATAATAATAATAAGTAATAAAAATACGAAAAATGAGGGATGAGTTAAATACCTTTTTACAAATAAGAGTAAATTCTAAAAAAACAACAACAGAGAACAAAAAAACATTATATGAAGAAAAGTTAATTAACCAAAATGGAAAATTAATATGGAAATCTATAATTATTAAAGCTGTTACTGATTTAAGTCAGTGATTAAGCTTAACTTACAGAATTCTAATCTTCCTCTTCAGCAGAAAATTTGTATGGAATAGAGCATAAATAAATAAATAAAACATAAAAATAAATAATAAAATAAAATACATGCATAGTTAAAAATTGAATATAAATCATGATTTAAAAAAATAGCTCTAAAATTTGTCCGTGTAAGCAAACTGTAAACTATTAATTAATTGAACTAATTTGAACAAAACGAAGGAATTTCATTGATTATATAAAAGTTATGGTAGTAAAACAAAAAGTAAAAAAGAGCAAACATGAGAGTTTAAGAACTTAAAATTTTGTAAAGTAAAAAAATAGTGGTAGGAAAGCTACATGTATCCTGTCTTGTGTGCGAAAGACAGAAAATATCAAACTATTCGCAACTATGGAGCCTTATGTATAACAAATTTGAAACTGAAAGAAATTAAGAGAGCATGTAGAATTATAACGCAAAAAATATGAGATGTGAGGATCCGTTATTCACGTTGTTTTTCATAAATATATGCGTACAGAAAGTTAACAATATAATTATGTTCCAATCAAGATCTATTAAAATATTTGCAATTATTATGTTTTTCTACCCAGCTAGAAACTAAATCATTATTTCTTTGTCAGTAATTCAGAATAACATTTTTAAAATTTAAAGTGCGGGGATTATTTCTCCAAAAAAGGCATTTGAGTAATTTTAAATTTAAAAGCTACAGCGTTTTTGTTGTAAATATCACTATGTAAAATGTTGTGATCAATTTATAGTTGCAGACATAGAAAATCCACATTATTTGTGTCAAGATTAGTTTTTATTGAATTGAAATGATCTTTATAAAGGTTAAAATTAGGTATATATATATATATATATACTAACTAAGTTATTAAAAATAACTAAATCATCTGTGTTTATAAAACTGCATCTTAAATTATTATCTACATGATAATTTTCAAAGAAGTGCAGTTATATATATAAGCCTGATAAGTGGTGGTTGTCCCTCCTACCATCCTTTATAGCAGCCCTTTAAATTACTTTTAATAAAAACCATTGCCAAAAATGAACGTTTCTTTTTGTGCAAGTTGAATAATTATACTATATTTTTCTTATTTTAATAATTTATTTAAGGAATAACAAGTATGAATTTAACTGAAAACCTTATATAATCATACTTTCCATATAAATGGAATTAAATAAATCTTCAAAGCTAAAGCTATTAATAGATTTTATGTTTTATATTTCATGTACTTTACGATATCTTTACTATTCCTGCCAATAACAAAATTATTGGTATTGCCTAAAGTGTCTAAATCAGTCATACTCAACCTGCATCCTGCGGGCCACATGTGGCCCACTGGACCTTTCGGAGTAGACCGGCCATGGATCGTTGCACTAACAAAATCAATTATTTAAGAACAATATATTAAAAATTTAGCAAGAAATTATATCAGTTTGCTATTGATAATGCTGGAATGAAACACGGGATAATTTTTTTGTAATTGTAAAGGTTAGTGTTAACAAATAACAGTGGAATAGCGACCCTTTTATGTGGGTGAAACTAATTTTTAATTAATCCTCATGTCTTACGACGGAAAAAAATTTCTAAATAATATATGTTGTTTAAAGACGATTGGGCTCTTAAATATTTCGCAAAAAAAAGAAATAAAGAAAAACATGGACCAACAACTTGTTTAATTTATCGTGATAATGCTATATTTAAAAAATATAATTTTTACTGGTCACAATACCATTTAGAACAAATCTTTCACTGGCTAATTTTTTTTATCTCCTTTAAGACGGGATGAATTGGCTTTCTTCAAAAAATTTTTGTAACAGCAATAAAGTATGGGGGCGGGGGAACTTGAGATAATTGATGAAAGGAAATCGAAATTACCACATAACGGGGCAAAAAATAAGTAAAACCTATCTTTTGGGAGTTGAGTTTGATGGAGTTTAATATAGTAGCTTTAAGATGGAATTAATTTAAAAATATGAAAAATATTAGTGTTAAAAATATTAAATATTAATAGTTTGAAATAGAATTAAAAGAATAATGCTTTTAAAGTTAATTTAAAACTATTAAAATTTTCTTAAGTGTCCTTGATTTTTATGCGCCCTTTCCCCATTATTCCTCGTGTTGCGACCCGCGTGAAATAGTTATCATTTGCATATGGCCTGGCGGAAAAAAAAAGATGAGTATCGCTGGTCTAAATTAATGTTTTTGGAAATTTAACTGGCTTTGCAAAGTAAGCATTAAGGCCATTAGCTATATTTCCAACTTTGATGGATTTTGGAGCAAGAAAAATGTATGGGAAAGTAATTTCTTTAAATCTTAACTTTTTATGATTAAGGTGAGGTACAGTTATAAATTTCTTTTTCATTAAATATAGGTTTGTAAATACATTGTGGTCTTCGAAAGTGTGTGGTTATTAAAAATATAATTATAGTAATTAATACAGACAATTGTGTGTGCATGTTAATTTACAGTTGGACCTTTACGTAACGAAGTCACTAAATTCACCCAAAAATTCGTTATGTGGAAATTTCGTTAAATAGAAATTCATCTTTTAATGCACTTGAGAAACCCCATAAAACAAATTTTAAATTCATTAAAACTACATATTATTAAAAAAATAATTATTCACACTTTTTTTGTAAAAATATATATGTAGGATATTCCATTTGTAAAAGGTTAGATCATCTCCTTTACCGAGGTCGGCAATTCTAATCAAAACAGTATTCCACATCAACGCCATCTAGCGTCTCTTTTTAAACGACGTCATCAACCTTTTTTCGCCAGAGGCCCACTAACACTCGTCGAGAAACGTCGTATTTCGCGCGTCAGCGCCTTTCGTCCGCGCCAGGCGGTAAATCTTAATAGCACCATAATGAGTTCTATCGTTTCGTCCGCGCCAGGCGGTAAGTCTTAATAGCACCATAATGAGTTCTATTTAATCTCAATTGCCTCCCTTAAAGTAATGTGATCTAACTTTCCTATTCTTCCGAAATATGCTTATCCATCTTTTCTATTCTTTTGAAATATTCCCCATGTAAATACTCCCCTATAATTCTTAATAAATTATTTAGTTTTCAACTAGTTTCTTTCTTGAACTATGTTGTCTATTTTATTACAAAACTAACTAATACACCCTAAAAACCCCTAGACACCACGCCATAAAACCCCCGCTATCTGAGGGATCCCACCTTTGGAAGATTTTGGTTGGATTCCCACATATATTTGTTCTATAAATATTACCATTCAAAAAGAAACCTACAAGCAAAACAGGAAAATGAAGCATTGTACAGAATTACACAGTATTTTGAACTTTAAAAAATAATTTTATTTTAAGATTAATTAATTTTAATGATATTTTCTAATTTTAAGTATACAAGTAATTTTAAACATACATTACTTTATAACCAGTAATTTTAAGCATATATTTTTACTTGCGTTCTTGAATTTAATTACTGAGATAAGATCTGTTAAACTTATTTGAACTTTTTTATTTGAAACATTACAGCTATTTTGCTTCTGTAGGTTCTTTGGATCACCATAAATCTGTTAAAAGAGAGAAAAATTTGAAAGGGCCAGAAATGTTTGTAAAACAGGGAGGAAAAAAAAATCGAATTACACGAGAAAAGGTTCGTTAAATAGAAAATAAATTTCGCTATTTGGGAGGTCATTTTACGAAGAAAATAGTAAAATGTTCTTGGTTTCAATAAAAGTTCGCAAAATAGAAAAAAAATTTAAATAGAGGTGTAATAGACCTACGCCTCTCTCAAGAGCATCTAGATGTATAGGGAAAGAGAAGAAGAAGCAGAGAATTCCATAATCACAATTATTTATTTAGTCAAACAAAATAACTAACAACAATATAATCACAAAGTGAATGTCAAATGAGTAGCTCGGAGAAGGCAATGATTATTAAGCAAATATGTGGAATCAACTTATTTAACTTAACGTAATTTATGGGTGATTCCCAACCCCAAATCTACTAATTCAACTCAGTAGCAAAACACCACTCTTAATCTTTACAAGCAAAAGTAAACCTTATTCAATTTTACCTGCGTAGCGCATATAGCTGCTTCCTGCCTCCTTCTATATAATTACAAAACTCTGACTTTATATAGTCCAACTAGTCTGAATATTATGATTTCTTCTTGAGAGGGATTTCTGTGAATTAAACGCGGATGCTAGCCCAAAGATTCTCCAAGAGGATTAGTAGGAGAAAGCGAATATATCCGTCACAGAGGTACGTAAAATGAAGGTCCAACATTATATAATATATATATATTATAATGAGATCAATATTTCCCCTTTTTTCTTATATCCACGTTAATTTCTAATGAGTATTTTGGCACTCAATTACTGAAATAAAAATATTTTGATCCTGATTACCTAACTATCAGAAAAAATGTGACAATAAATGATCTATAATAAACAATTGTGTTTAAAAAGAAATTCTTATAGTCATCAATTATTTATTATTATTCGACACGATTGAGATAAATAACAAAATATGGAAGAACGTATGTAAGAAATGAGATTCTGCCATTTCAGAAGAAAAAAAAAACTTATACGTAAAAGAAATCTGACCATTAGTAAATTCCTTAGAGAATGAGAAATAGTAAGAAAATAATTGCTTTCGAATAAAAGAATTCTGAGCGATACTCTACGCTTTATATATATATATATATATATAATTATATAAAATTCTGCAATAATTGTTTGAGACACAATTATCCACGTAAATTTATTTTTAAATATATTTCTATTTCATATTAACTCTATTTTTTTTTAACATAGATTATTAATTTATTTAAAATATCTTTTAATTAGTTTATTTTTAAAATACCTTATTTGCAAAATAACCATCTAGGAGGCACCACTTTTTTTTGGTTCTTGTATTGACACTCCCATTTTAACACCATTTAGTGCGGGATTTCTGCCTTACACATTTGCTTCTCAATTATTTATGGTTTTCTATTTTTACATGTAAGTTTTTATTTTAACTTTTCTATAGAATTTTTTCTTAATCTTCCTCTCTATGAGAGAAACATTATTGTTCTCTTTTTATAATTTCATTGTACTCTACTGTCTGGTTTATCATCTGCGTGTGTTAGAAATAGGCTTAACTTTTTAACATGGCTCTGTTCTTTTTCTATTATGTCAAAAATTTCTGCTGTTCGGGGAAGGTGGATCCATAACGCATTGTTAACCCTAAATCACTGGCCTAATTCAGTCACGGCTCTAGAAATCATAATAGGTCTCCATTTCAGTCTAAAGATTTGTTTTGTATTTTCCTTTGTTATGTCTCTTGAACTCCAATTTCTTTCTTCTTTGCCA
Organism: Trichonephila inaurata madagascariensis; assembly: GCA_019973955.1. Lineage (NCBI taxonomy): Eukaryota > Metazoa > Arthropoda > Arachnida > Araneae > Nephilidae > Trichonephila > Trichonephila inaurata. The sequence goes on from BMAV01026851.1 coordinate 24,341, forward strand.
TTGTAGGTTATATAACTTTTTCCCTTGGTATATTATTATACTATATATATATATATATATATATATATATATATATAATCAAAATAATATTTTCAAAATACTTCCAATTGCTTAGCAACTACATCCCCTTTTTTAAAAAAAATTTAAATAGCATATACTCTTGTAACACTTACATATAATTCAACCAAAAATTTGAATACACTCTATAACAAAAAAAGAACGCACCAAAAAGGGGAGTTCCCAATTCTAATTAAATTTCTTATCCCAAAGACTTTTTCAACCAGGTTTACAAATAATTAAAATTTGGTGTCCAACAAAATTTTGAATAGCGGGAGCTACAGCGCATCAAAACTGCGCACTCAGCAGGTGTCTAAAAGGGCTATTCTCAATCTGATGGTAAAATTTCTGTAGAAATTGAGATTTAGGATACCTTTAAACAACTGAAAAAATGTTTCCCCTCAGGTTTCCCGAGTCATTACGAGCAATTGTCAGAGTTTAAAAAGAGGTCGTATCATTGAACTAAAAAAGAGGGAGGTTGGGCAAATTAAAATCCTCGTCATATGGGTCGAAGATCCCCGCAGTGGCAGATTTCCCGGGGCATGGAAAGGGGTTTACCCCAGGGACACAGCAGATCAGTAGGACAGGTTGATCGTCAGATCCCGCTGTCACAACCCTGATTCATCGTTATCAACCATCAGATGTACGACCCACACACAAATGTCCCCCCATACCATTCACAGACGGCTGATAGAGAAAATTTTCGCTCGTAACGACTGCTACCCTTAAAAGGGCCCAAACCGCCAACACTGTCGAGCCAGATTACAGTGGTGTTTGGCTCGATCAGGTTAGAATCATGCTGATTGGGGACGTACAATTTTTGCGGCGAATCCCGCTTCCCCAAATGTGTCCTGACGATCATCGAGGCGTGTTTGGGGGGGGGCCGGGGGAGCGTGCCGATCCTGCTGTCATTATTGCACCCAAAAAGGCCCCAACAAAAAATTTTTTCTGGGGGGCCATTTCTTTGGAAGCCGGACCCCCTTTTGGGCGTTATTAGGGGGGACATTTACAACACATCCCCGGGGTTTGGGCTGCATTATGGGAACTCTTTTGCTACCGTTCCTTTTAAAACCCGGGCCCTTTTTTTTTCAGCAACATAATGTCAAACCACATACTACACATGTTGCTATGAACTGTGTTACAGATTATCAAACACTTCCTTGTCCAGCCAGACCGCCAGATCCCTCTTCAATCGAGTATGTCTGGGATATAATGGGAAGGCGATTGAATCTATCAGGGAATGTTGATAACCGGACCCGACAATTGGAGCAAATGTGGCAAGAAATACCGCAGAAAACCATCAGGGTGCTTTATCACTCGATGACACGTCGTGTGGCATCTTGCATCCAGGCAGGGTGGGTCTCTCCCCAGGTTTTTTACTTTGTAACAATGTTACTCTGAACAGGATCATTCAATGTTTCTGAAATTTTAATCATTTCTTACTCTATACGTGAGCTTTCTACCCACCAATTTTTGCCTCTATCGGACAACTCGTTCTAGGTGCGTCGTTTTTTTTGTTTGTTATAGAATGCATTTTAGGTATAAAAGTACATAAAAGTACATGTATAAATAAATGTACATGTAAATGTACATAAAAGTACATGTATAAATAAAATATATACATTAGCATTATATTTTGATAGCATCATCTAATAAAGAACCTGAAAAACAAGCTGCATATTTCTGCATAATGAAATCCATTTTTTCACGTATAAAATATATTCTAGAACTTAGTTTCATATACTGTAGTGTTGAGTGCGTTTTTAGCTTTATATTTTCGACGGAAAACTATGTGCATAGAAAATGACTGTAGATTTTAATTGTAATATGAAAAAAAGGAGAATGTATATATGTATTTGAATTACAGCTACACTAACTTAAAGACATTTTTTGATATTTTTCTACAGGAATTCCATTATTTCGGAATACGTATTCAGTTAAAACTTAAACTTTGAACTTAAACAAGGCAACCTTATGACGAGAAAATGCTTTACTTACATGCCCAATATTTATTTACTTTTCATTAGAAATTAAAGTAAATCCATGAAACAGAGCATTAAAAGCTATTTCCAATGAAACACACGAATGTATAAAAACAGAACAATTTGTAAAGAATTTTATTTAACTTAATTGCTAGAAAATTTACTTAAAATAGCAAATTGCAAAGTTTTATTTTAAAATTCAAATATATACTTTAGACATTTTAGTATCAAATTATATCTTAAATAGCTTCAATACCTTATACATGTTTATACATTTGTTTAATCTATAACTATGATTATATATTTTTTGCATTGTGTTTTACAAAATTGTATGAATTTTAAAACCAATTTAAATGTTTATGGATATGTGCTTAGCTTCTTTTGAAATGTTGCAATGCATCAAAATTATGCATCTTCAAAAGATCAATTAAAATTTTACGCATGAGAAGAAATATGCTAAGGCCTTACGATAAATTTTAAAAGTCGGTTTGATGAAAACAGCAACGCTAAGTAATTAAGATTTTAAATGTTAAAAATTGCACTTAATTTTTATTTCGTTTTAATTTACTTTTTCTTTCACAAAACACAAAATTGCTTTAATTACTTATCATAAAATGTCAGTACTTAAAGAGAGGACAATGAAAGAAAAAAATTGAATGAAAGAAGGCTTTTTCGAAAGGTATTAGTTTTAAGCAATATTAATTATTATTCTTTTTATAAGTAAGTTATACATAATTTTATGTTCTTAATTATTTTAATTATTTTAGACAAACTTTTATACATTCCGCTCATTCTAGATCTAAGGCTTAGAAAAATTAATAATGAGTTTAAATACATTAAAATCAAATAGAATCAAGGAATATTCTGCATACGCAAAGAACCTAAGGAAAAAATATGAGGAGAAATATCTCTATAGAACTTATTTGGAATTATATAAATTTTATTATACCGGTTAGTGACTGCTTGGTTATGAGATTGAATTGTAAAATAATTTATTTTCACTCATATCTAATAAATCAGGTTTTCTCAAAGAACTCAAATGCAATCAATTGTAAACATCATTTCATATGCAATCAGAGAATTACATTGAATTCCGTGAAAAATTCAGTTTTAAATGAGATATTATGCCTCCGTTTAGCTTCGAAGCCTTTCATTATCTTTGAAACCACTTAAAATTCACTACTTGGCTTTACTAATTGATTTAGAAGTCAAAAGTATTACTCTAATCGATATGCTTTTAAATTTAATAAATGCGGTAGTTAATGCTTCCCTTAGAATAATTGCTCATGGTAAAATATGTAAATGAGAAGTCATCTGCTAGGAAATTTTACGACTATCTTCTATTTGTTTGCTAATTTAAGATGAAATTATTATGACGAGGCTTAGTGACGGAGCCATCTGCTTAGTGATACTTTAAATCGATTTGTCAGCTGGTTGCAGAAAATTTTGTACTTGTCAGTATTTATTTAAAAGTGGTATCCAATACCTTTTATTCGGTTTTTATAGTTTGGGATTGTATTAGAAGCAATATTATTTTTTTTATCAAGAACAATTATTTAATGATTGTTGCTCTAATATTATTATTAATTATTTTATATTTTTATAAAGATTAGTTGGCCCTCGGAGACGACGTTTTGCATGAATCAGTTGTTCCCTAGCAATTATCAAGAAGTGTGCGTGCATAAATAAAATAATTGCTTCAAAAGTTAAAACAAAACATGTTTTTGTATCTAATTTGAAAGTAAATGAACATAGAAATTTTGAAAAAACATGCACTAAATAACCTTTTAATTAGAGGTGATAAGGAAATTTGTATAAGTTTAACACATTTTATAATAATAACATACTCTTGGCAGAAAAGCCTTTTCTTAGATAAGGCGGAGCATGACAGTTTTCTGAAGAAAAATGTCGTAGAAGCATTATATAAATGAGTTCTAATAAAAAAGGCATCCTTCCCTCTAACTTCAGTACATGGATGGTGTGGAATTTTCAAGTTACTAGTTAAGTTGTCGGACACTGAAATGAGAAATAAAATCCAAACACAAAGTAAACCTTATTTCAGCTTATGTAACAACCTTGGGGGATATCACTTAAATTAGCAACGTGTCTAACAAGATAATTCCAAATATTCAATTGAATTCAGAACTAGAAATTGAGCTGTGCACTCCTTCACACGAAAACGAGATCTTCAAGATAGTCAACAACAAGCACAACCTAAGGAGATCGCAAATTTTCTCTCTTTCTCTCTCATTCATCAGAATGAATTCAATACCAATAAAAGCGGCATATGGGAGCACATGTCTGTCATGGTTCTCGTCCCGATTACTTGCAACAGATATTTCTTCTAAGAACACAAGCAGGTCAAAATGGCCATTAGCATGCCTAACACATGGTTCTTTATCTTCTGTAATTGTTTATTTCAACAATGTTGAATTGCTTGTACCTGGAGCGTTGTTCCACTAGTGAAGTCTCAATCACTCTCCAATTGGACTTCGGACTTGTCTGCTAAGAGCTGAGATTTGCAATGAGCTCTCATCAAGGAAATATGCTCTCTTGTCTAAGAAATATGGGTATATCATTGTCATCAGTTCATGGGGGGCACACAAATTGACGTCTACCCCAGTTTGCGATGTGAAGTCGTATTCCTACCATAATAACGAAGATTCTTGTTCCTCACTTATTATGCGCCTGAAACCAGCTGAGTTACATTAACGCATCTGGTTCTTTGAGCCATAAGAGCCATTAAATGGGCTCCTGAAAATGTAGCAACTAAGATTCATCCTGGTATATATGTTCTACACACAAAAGCTTTAGATTTTCACTGATCCCTTAGTCGTTGAACCACACTGCGAAACAAATGTAGACACTAGAAGCAAATGCTTGTGACAACCCCATTTCCATCTATCCAACAGATCATCCCTTAAATAAATCGGTGATTCCTTCCATACATTGCTAGACTTTCCTGGATATTGTCAACGAATTTACCAACAATTACTGCAGATCGAAAATCATGCATAAAGACGACATACGAAGTAGTGAAAATTTTCTATTCGCACATTGTCGCCTTTTTTATGTAGACAAAGCGTCTTTCGTTTTTTTATATAAATTTTTTTAAAGCTTGCTATAAACTATATAAACTATGAATTTTATTGTTACTTCACTATTTTTAATGTTGTAAACTTCAAAAAACATCTTGTACCTTAACCTTTTGGAGACCATCTCACATGTGAGTGTGTGAAAGTGTGTTTGTGTGCTTGTACATGTGAATGTGTGTAGATAGCGGTTTTAAGCATAAATTAATTAATAGTATTTTAAGAAAAGGTATGCCTTTTCTTTTTAAAAAAAGGTAATAGAATTAATTACACAGTTGTATACAAGATAATTAATTAATTAATAAATTATGAAGGTTTTAAAGTGTAAACGTTTTGCGATAGTGTAAGTCTTATTTTAACGCTAGTTATCTGTTATCTTATGAAGTGATCTCAAAGATAGTCAACTTTATGTTGCCTTGAAATGTAATAAAATATATGAACCTGCTTCGAACAGATAACAATACGCATTTACAATCCGGAAATTCTAACCTCTTTTGTTCAGAAAGCAATCACAACTGGTCAGGAGAGTAATCAACTGTCAGGAAGATAGTCTTAGGAATATATTCTTATATATAGATGAATGGAGTATCATTGTATCTGATTGAAATTGTTCTCACGACTTTATTGAATTGCAGATAAGATAATAGCACACTTTGAGCTTAATGTCAGTTCATAGTTTGGAATCAACTACAGTAATGGATCTCTGAAGCTTTCTAAATCCAGGTGCATATTTTTCCTGGAAGGTTTCATGGGTAAAATAATGAAGATATAGTGCAATCATCGATGCAGAGTGTGCGTTTTTCAAATGTTAATTCAAGGCATATACTTCATAAAATTGCATAAATTTTAATTTGAATAATTTTGAGCATATTTTTCCATAACTGAAAATGTTTTTGTATTAAGGAATGATAAAATATTCAAGGTTATAGAACATTTAATATCTATCATGTCATCAACTTTTCTTTTTACATTTGGCAGAAATTTTATTTTTCCTCTTGAAAGAATTTCAAGAGGAAAATATCGAGTAATTGGTTATTACTCTGAAAATTCCATTCTTTTTCTCTTCAAATATTGTAATAGCTAGATGTAATCAAGATAAGATCCTTTCTAAATTCTATTTATATAAAACATTATGTAATTTTGTTGTAATTTTGCTCTTGTTAATCACTAACAGATAATTTATTTAAAACTAATAGAACGGACATAAAAATTTCGTTTTTTAAATTTGCGTAACGCTGTTAAACTATACTCTAAGCAAAATTTCTGCATGTCAGACATTACTGTACTGATTTTTGCAATAAACAACTTAAATTTTCTATTCTTGAAAACATTCTTTAAATTAGACGTTTCTTTAAAATTGTCCAGCAGTACATGAAAAGAAGCTACTAATTATAATAAACACGAACAATTTAAAATGTGCCTCTGTAAAATTTTCAACTACAGGGTTTTCGGGCTAAATGTATCCAAAGGTAATGGCTTACTATGGCATCCGAATGTAATAAACTGCTCATCCATGGATAGGGAAACTTTTAAATCAGTCACACGTGTACAGCGACGTGTTACCAAAATGAAATGAATGTCGTAACTGGTTTGCCCAATAGACTTAAAAGGACTCCCACAAAATGAATCACGCACACGATCAACTGTGTCTTCTCTCACGAAAGTTTAAGGATACTTGCAAGTTTGAAATACCAAAGTTCCCATTTCCTTATGAGTTCTTTCCCATTCGCGTATTTAGATTTTGATGTCAGAGGGACGACATTCCATTCTGTTCAAACACGTCGCTGTACACGCATGAAGGATTTAAATTCCGGTAACCAAAGTACGCACTTCATCTTTTATTGTCGCATCCACATCTGTACTAATGAAGTCTGTGTAAAAAGTTTATCGTCTGCGTGCGGTCGATCGGATTAGACCCCAAAAATCTTGAGAGTTTTCCAATCCACGGATGAACAGTTTATTACATTCTGATGAGTAGTTCCGGAATAATAAGAGATTACTTTTGTATACTTTTAGCCCAGACACCCTGTATTGTTTTTCCCCTTTTCTTATGTCTGTACAAAAATATTTTTTTGATGAAAAAATATAGTTCGCACATGGTAATTCTCTCATTCATTGACTTCGTTGGTTGTGGTTATTATTAATTATTCTATTGGTATTAGTAATTATGTTTATATTTGCACAATTGAAGTTCTGAAGATCTCTAAATTTGTTTCCGTATAAAATAGTTGACTCTTACAGTTAAAATTTGCGTTTTTAAACGGTATTATTTGCAATCTAAATAAATATAATAATATGAAATAGAAATATTTCTTAGTATTTGTATTAATGCGAAAATAAAATTATCGTTAATATTATTACAAGGTAAAACTCGATTTCTAATCTCCGTAATTTTATTACTAGTTTTACAACTCTCTTCTCTATTTTTAATCACCCACGGCTTCATCTGAGTTTACGATCACGTTTGCAAGAGCCAGTGAATTAACTGCCTCTCATGCCTTAATCTCTGAGGTGTGATAACGATAATTAATAGTTTTGGAACTCATTCAACTCGGTGTGTTATAGCTCGTCTTTGGAGAAACGAATAGGTTTATAACGATCATTTCCTCAATGTTTATAGAGATTCAATGAATACGACAATAAGCATTTTGTACTTCATACAATTATCAAATTTATTAATTGTCAAAGCTGATTAAAAATTATTGTTTTAATTTTTTTTTCTAAATAAATTTTTAATAGCTTTTTACGTTTTTCGACCGAAACCTGATTTTAAGGCATTCAAGAATTTTCCAGCTTCATCTTTAAAAAAGAGAGAGAGAGAGAGAGAGAGAGAGAAATCTCTCTATGTTTCATAAAAACAGTTTTTTTACACATTTTATTGTTAAAAACTCAATATTTTATACTACTTGTCAAAAGATATTTTTATAATACTTTAAAAATAAATATTATATTTATAATAATCGTATGATTTTCAAGAAAACAGGAAAAAAAAAAGATCAGATTTTTACTTAGGAAAATCGTTTAAGAAAGATTTGTTTTAAATAAATTATAGTTGGAAATTAACCACCTATTTCCGATTAAGTATAAATAGTCTGGTACTATTTTCTGATACGTGAAATAATAAATAAAATTAAGAAAGAAATATATATTTTTATAGCATTACTTTTGAACACTCCAGAGCAGCTGTGGCCAAACATTTTGCTCTCACGGAATAATTTGAATCCCACGGACCACTAATAGGATTTAAATATATTTTTAAAAAAATTTGATATAAGAACACATAAAATGTCCCAAGTTAATGAAATGAAACTATTAATTGTAATTGAATTATGAAAGCTTTGTAAACAAACCATAATAAAATAAACAGAAACTCTCTCTGTAAAAACAAAACAATTAAAAATGGTTTAGGTTTATCAAACTTTTAGCGTTATATATTGCTAGTGTGATGTATGTTCCTGCTTACTTGAAATAAGATTATAGATAGTTGGATCCAATATTGTAACTGCACAAGGCATTTATTTCAAGCTGAAATCGGCACCGTGTTTTGATGGCTGTGACAGATGAAAAGGAAATATCACATAAATAAGTTGTGGAGAATTGAATCAGAATTTTCATCGCCTGTTCACTAAGAAAAGGGTATTCCCTTTTACAACATTTTATGAGGGCTATTAGCAAGTGCTCCACGTTTTTCTCGGGACCGGCGAAACTTTATCGCGGACCACTAGTGGTCCACGGACCACCACTTTGGCGACCTCTGCTTCAGAGCACATCCGGTAATATCAAGAGAACGAGCAAACTTTGCCCCATTATCTTGATAGAGAGAAAGAAGGAAAGGGCTAAAGCATTTCGAGAAAATAGTCCACAAATTTAGTCTTAATTATTATTATTTTTTTGGTATTTATCTGTAATATATTTATATTTTTTTAGGTACTTTTCTCCTTGAAAATTATTTTCTGCTTATTTAATTTTTTTTTAAATTTTCTGAATGATCTTTATTACGTTATAAGATTTTTTTTTCGTTCATTATATTAAAAACAGACAAAGATATAAAAAGTATGAAAACAGTTAAGTGGAATTACTTCGATTTTAATATATAAATGACTTTTTTCCGTTAGGTGAAATTTGAGCCAGATTTTGTCATTTTTCTGTCTTGCGCTTCCAAAATATCTAACTCAAAGGAATTCCTACATTTATAGAATTTATAAAAACTCAATAGCTTTCGATTTTCTTAATACTTCGAAAGGCGTTAATAAAGGTTAGGGTTTAAAGGTTCAAAAAAAATAGGTATCTTGAATTTATCTTTTTTAATTATTTTGGATAGTTTCTCTAATATATTGATATTCATTTGGTACATTTCCTCGAAATATTCTCATATTTCATTGATTAAATATTGAATATCTTTATTCGTTAATTAGATTTTTTTCAAATTTATGTTGAAAAGAGATTATGTAAAAAATTCTCAAAAGTTTTCAAATTAAAAAAATTTTTATATTATAAATGACTTTTAATTGAAAGGGTGCATTTTGACAACTAGTTGTCATTTTTATCTGCTTACAAATATTAACTTTAAAGAATTCCCTAATATTAAAGTTGAAAAGTCAATGCATGAACGAATTTGGTTGGAAACGTTGTGATAGGCTTTAATAGGTTATGCTCGATTTTATGGAAATTGGTGAAAGGTACTTGATTAGTTATTGTTACACGCATTAAATAGTTTCGCATTGAGTACACGTGGTATACACAAAGTTTATATACCACTTCGTCGTCTGTGATATGATAATTTCTTCTCACAGTTAGATTAATACTTTGTTGTCCACGTAGCATTTCAATTAGGAAGTTCTAGTTTGCGCGTGTTGTACACTTTTAATTGAAATGACACTTTAAGTCAATAAATAATCGCATGGGTGATTTTGAATTATCTAGTCACTTTTCTTCAGGTTTTTGTTAATTTTTCCCAGTAAATCCCTGTAATTCACATCTGCAGTACATAAATAATTTCATAATCGTCAAATTGGTCAGCTACTGCCACCTGCTTGTTCTTTTAACTTTCAATCCCAAATAGACGTTGATACAAGAAACACGCTACACACATATAAAATTTGCAAGCATACTATGATTTTCAATTAGTTAAGCAATTATTTTAATTTCTTTTTTTAATTTGTCTGACTTTATAGATGCCACCTTAGGAACTGAGCTATTTGATTTCTGTTTAATTTCAATAACTTTATGTATATCATTTGTAGCACTAACGAATACACGTATTTTGATATTAAAGCATAGTATCACTTTTACATTAAAAAGTGTAAGATCTGCATCTAAATTCTACAGTAGAAGGTAAAAAAAAAATTTCCTTCTGAAAACTTGTTTTCACAGTTTAACAGTTCATGTCACCCTTGATCCGGTAATTTTTCGATAGAAGAATTTTAAGTTCTTCAAATCTCGTTCTAGACACTTAATCCCTAAAGGGGAACAAAACCTTACTTAAAACAGTTTTTATTTTTCAAACGTGACGTGAATGGAATTGACGGTCTTCGAATTTATATGTCAAAAGTAATTTTCTACTGATTTCACAATGAATGAATAAAATTACTTCACTCAGTAGCTTGAAAAAAGTGGAAGTTAATTAAGATTTTAAAACGAATAATGACATTTTTATTTATGCCTTCACTCTAAAAGTGCAGCCTGACGGTTATATTTTTAAAAAAACCAACTTATAAAAAATTTTTACTTAAAGAATAACGAATGCTGGATAAAATTTTTAGTACAAAGAGATCAAGTTTCCTTTATAAAATGTTTCATTCTGATTCCGCTATATAATGTCGGATGGAATATAAAAGAAATTTGAGAATATTAAATGTAAATCAGCCGTAGAATCCTTATATTGTGTGAAAGTTACCTATCAGTGTGTAGGTCTCGTTACTAGACTTCTAATTAAAATTTTAAAGGCTTATTGTCAATAGGCTTCGGGTTGCTCAAATAAATTTTGCAAGTAAAATTATAAGCAAGTACAAATGCACCCCGATTTAACGAACTCCTATTTAGCGAATTTCGCGATTTAACGATTTTCTCTCTTCCCCAATTAAAATAAAGACAAAAAATCCTTATTTGGCGAATAAGAAACCCCGAAATAACGAACTATTACAGCAGCTGGAAAAAACTTTTTTATTAGATTGTATTAAAAAAAATGTATTTTTTTTCAAATGACATTACCTTTATGTCAGAAACAGAAAAACGACTTTTCTTGTAAGGAGAAAATTTCAATGGGAAAGGTGACCATTATTAGGCCTTAAAGGTGCAGATGAGTTATCAGTGCAACCTATCCTGTGACTCTTGAATAGGACAGGAAATTTCTTTTTTATCACATCCCACACCACAATACAGTAGATAATTTAAGATTTTAACAATTGTGATTCTTTTTATGATGGACTGCCTACCCGTGCAATTGAAATTGAGAAAGTTTTTGATTTATCAAAGCCAATGAAAAGTGATTTTAATGCAAAAATCGATAATGAAACTTCTATCAAAACTGCTACAATTTCTGATGTTTTGCATTGTTTGGAAATTGTAAAATTTTATCTGTCTTTTATGCAGCAGGATGTGGATGATGTATTATTTTCCTCTCTGCATAAAATCGAAAAACAAAAAGATTGTCAAACATCTATTAGTCTGTATTTTAAAACTTCCAATTAACTGGTGTGTAACAATTCGCTTAGAGTATTTTTAGCTGTTAAATAAAACGCTTGCAATTTTTAACTATGGATATTTCTTATGTATAGTTGCTTATTATAGAATTTTTGAAAGGTAAATGCAAAAAAAACTGCATTTTGTTTGGACACCGATATAACGAATTACCCTGAATTAACGAAAAAAAAAGTTAACTTCCGATGAATTTGTTAAATCGGGGTTCAACTCTAATACTCTAGGAATGTTCAGAAAGTGGTTTACACTCGAACACTGTAGGGCACAATTATACTTTAAAGAGACAAGAAATACAATAAAATGCAGAGAGCACATATCCTAAACTATTTTTCTACAAAATCACCAACTCAGTAATAATGTTAGACATAGCATAGTTATAGAACCAACCGTTAAATGCCATAACAATAAAAGCCTGCTTCCTGGTCATTTTTTAAAATTTTTTATTAAGAAGATTTATAAGACCTAACGCACCACACATGGGCTTACAGAAGTAAGCATGAAACATACATTACAAAGGAAGAAGAAAATTAAAGTCTTGAAGGATTACAATACAAACATCCATGCTTTCTCCGGAATTCGAACCCAGGTACTACAGCACCGCACTCAGCGTCACTACTCACTATACCGGATGGGCGGCTTCCTTGTCACATTGATACAGCCTTTTCAGTCTTTTTTTTTTATCTTGTCATTTTTGTTGGAATGGCGTCTTCCTAAATATTCTTTTAGCTAGTGGAACATATAGCAATCCAAGATCGGGACAGTGCGAGATCTGTTGTCGCCGAAAATGTTGATCTTCCTTGCATTTCTGCGTATCATTCCAAGGTGTACGACCTTTTTTGATCTGTTAGAACCATTTCATAACGGCTGGATGCAACATTGCATGTGAACCATGCAACATTCTTTGTTAATACAGTCGAACCTCTATATAATGAACCTCTATAGTGTCAATTTTTCTATATAGCTAACTTTTTCCTTTAACCTTGAACATTTCACGATTTTCTTCGTAAAATAACCTCTGTATAGCGAAGTGCATTTTCTATATAGTGAACTTTTACTCTTGGGATTCAATTTTTGTTCTCTCTTTTTTCAAAGTATTTCCGAAAAAATTTCAAGTTATTCTCTCTTTAACCCATTTTAGAGTGGTCATTAATCTTGAACCGGTTTTATTAGATCCTAACTCGCTGAGAGAAATAAAGTTCTGGACGTTTCATCCAAGACGTGCAACCTTTAACCCCCATTACCCAGTTCACTAGAAACATCTTCAATCTCTTCAACAACATCTCTTTCATCCTCATTGGAGTTGTACCGTGAGCCCGTGTTCTAATTATAAAATAATGTATGTTTAATATTACTTGTATGCTTTAAATTATAAAATGCCCTTAAAATTCATTAATTTTAAAATAAAATTATTCTCTTAACATTGAAAATACATTGAATTCTTCGACATTTTTTTCTTGTTTTCCTTGCAGTTTTTCCTTCTTTCTTTCTTTTTTTGATGGGTAAGATATATAAAATAAACATGTATTAATTTTAAAAAAGGTGAGAATAATTACATTTTTTAATATATAGTGTTTATGAATTTAAAATTTATTTTATGTGGCTTTATAAAGTAAATTAAAAAATGAACCTCTATATGACGTATTTTTCATCTAACGAACTTTTTCCCAGGACTTAGCGACTTCGTTATATAAAGGTCCGACTGTTTTTTTGTCAGAAAAGCTTCTTATTTTCAATTTACAAATAAAACTAAACTAACTCAGTGGTGCAACAGCCCATGTGCGTCAAGCCAGCTGTGCCTATCTCAGTTTTTGTGACTTTGGGCACTGAGGTGCATGAGCCGATCCAGGATCAGTTGGCCAGGCTGACACAAATCCTTCCGTGTTAAGTTCCCAAGCAAGCTTGGTACTCATTTATCGACCCACTGAAGGGATGAAGGGTTGAGTTGACCTTGCCAACCCGGGATTTGAGCTCCGAGCCTGTTGCATGGAAGCGTGATACACTACCATTCAGTCACTGGAGTTCTAATTTACAAGTAAAAACGGCAGAAATTATACGTATTCACTTCAGCAGCTGAGTTTAGCAATTATCAAATTCTTTAGGTTATTCAATTCATGGAACAGATGAAAAATATGCTATTATTGCTTCAAAAATTTAATCTTTGTAATTATAGCACACTCACGTTTCTTTTTAGGTTAAAAAACATTATACATTGCAAATTAAGGAGAAGAGGGTGGATATGCTATCTCTTAGAAATGATTTTACTCGAGCAATTCATTTGTATCAATATTTTTGTATGTGAAATTGCAATGCCATGCTGCAATAATAAGAATATTTTAACCATTACTTTTGAAAAAATATCTGTAATGCACTTCACAAAGTATTGGTTTGCTGTAATTGTCTTCTGATCCTCTTCTAGCTTAATGGAGTTACCGTTTTTCATTTTCTGAAGAAACCGGAAATTTCTAAAAACGGAAAACAATTGATTTGTAAAAAAAACCTTGGAAAGGCAGTCTCAGATTTTACAAACATTCCTCAAAGAGATTTTCTGTAGCATATATGTATTTTCTTACCTGAGTTCGAAAGCCCTCATAAATAGGCAAGCTACACTCTTTAAATCACATCAAAACATGTTTTCAAGAAAGAATTGGCGAAAACGTTGGTGAAGACATTTACTTACATTGATTGTGACGCCCGTACTCATTTATAGGAGATAAACCCTCTGAGGAGAGAGATCCACCCGGAAATCGTAAAAAGGGAAAACTATCCGCAGACGGTTATTGAATAAATGAATGTTTTATGGAAGATTTTGAAGAGCTCTTTATAACGACTTAAATAATAAATTAGCAATCATGATAAAGAAGCGCGATATCTTTATCTCTAAAAATTATCCAAGACAGGAGCGCCAAACTGTCTTCAAATTTAAGAGCAACTAATTGAAGGTATTAAATTCGCTTTCGACACATATTGATTACAACTCCTGTTATTCGATTATAGTGATATTGTACAAGTACCATTCTTTGTGCGATATATGTTTGCACAAGATTCAAAAGAACTTTTCGAACTGCTCTCATTTAAGAAATAAACGCGTGAAGAACGTATTGCAAATACTATAGAAAAATATGCGTAGAACACCGGAAAAGAAATTTTCTTCCAGTTATACTGAGAGTGCTAAAAGTATGGTAAAAATAAATAGAGGAACTGTGGCGATTTGTCCATAAAATTCTCATGTTCCATTGCATAATAGATCAAGAATCTCGATGTACCCAAACATACCCTGATATATGTTTTTAATAATAATTTTCATTATCAATGTAATTAATATAATCTTAGCCAAACCACTTTATCGTCAACGATTTAAAGTAATCCTGGACGAAATTGATAGTGAATGCATGGATAATAAGATTTGGGCAAGCTTTCGAAATAAAATTTTCTGAAGTGCTTTGCTTCATGTGTTCGAAAGAAATAAAATTATCCCCTCACAAGTTCTAAGCTTTAAATAAGAACATTTACACATACCTAGGCTTAATTTGCTTCATATATCAATATATAATGCACATACGCGGCATATGCAGAACTCTGACTAAGAGCATCTAAATCATTGATTCTTAAAAAGTGATGGCTTAATGCAAGAACAACTAATATCAATTTTATAAAATTTAAAAAAAAAACAACTTCTAAGTTACATGTTTCTTAAATAAACTTCCCATGCAAGAACAACTAAAGTTCAGTTTAATTGTTAGGGCAAGCATGAAATTTTAAAATAAAGCCTTTACATTATAATTGGTAAGGAATTGTTTTATGAAGATTGAAAGTTAAGTTCTCATCCTAGGAAAACTTTGACATTGGTTGTGCTTTTATTTGAGCCACACACACAAAAAAACATAGCTTGATTGTTCTTAGTTTTTGAAGGTACAATAAATGTTACTTTGTGTAAAACTTTATTTAAATAATATAAGCATTATTAATTACGGCACGAATAGTCTTGGTCACAACTGCTATAGAAAAGGGTGGGGTTGGGTGGGGGACAGCATTCCCTCTCAAGTGCTCACGGGTGTGTATATAAATGGCTCTTTGATACGTTATCTTTTTTCAATGAACTTGGCTCATCTTGCAAAATCTGCTGACTACTAAACTAGAGGCGAATAAAAAAGGTTTTAATTGAAATATTTGCTATTATAGTGATTTTAAAAATTTTTCTTAGAATTGCATAAGTATCATAGAAGTTTGAAGATTCAATGTTGAAATTTACGAGATCTTTCTCTCAAACCCATCTTCAATAATAAATAACTTTTTTTTATCATTTTTATGCACCTAAGTACAATAAACGATGGTAACAAAAAAGAAATAAAAGGAGCTTCAACGCATCGTGCTGCAAAAAAATCTTCTTGCCATCATTCATTAAGTAGTTATGTTGGACAAGAGGCAAGAAATTCAACCATAAATTAAGAGAGAGTTAACACTCTTTAGCTGCTTAAAAAAAAAAAAAAGAACTGGAAAAAAGGAAGGAAAAACTCTAGTGAATTGCCATTTCTAAGACAAGGAGGGGATGATGTAACAGAAAATAAACTGCTCTGAAAATTTTTTGCCTGAGTTCAACTGCAGAACATTTTATTGCTGCTATTAAGAATGCTTCTCCAATTGCTAGACTGTTATAATTCGTATACATAGCTCAGACCTCTGTACAGAGGCTCAACAATGATTTTTGAAAAAGTTCACATTATTTTCAGAGTTACAATTATTTGAAATAATTATCGGCGTATTTTCTTAAAATTTCTCCCTTCTGTTTTCGTAAAACATAGATAAACCGACTTCCAAGTTATGCACTTCAAAAATTCTAGTTGAGCCTCTGTACAGAGGTCTGAGCTGAATACAGGCAAAATATTAATACAATAGAAGCATTTTTTACAAAAGGAGAGCATTTGGAAAAAAGGTTTTTCTAAGTTAAATTTTTTGCCAAAATATTACTTAAATAATTTTTTTTGTCATAGTGTCCTTAAAACAATTTTATACATGTATTCTAATCTAAGTGACACTAAATATCATAAATATTATCTATTTACACGCTTTTGCAAAATCACAGTTCCAAACGTAGTCGGATACCTTAAGAAAGATCAATGCAATTTAACAAGATTTTCAGTTTATCTGAAAAATAAAAAAGAAATTTTCCTTTTTTTGCGAAATATATATATATATAAGAAGATCTAGAATAACACCATGCTACTTAAGGTATCCGACTACGTTCAGAACACGATTTTAAAAAAGCACATAAATGGATAATTTTCATGATATTTTGTGTCCGAAATAAGCCATTAAAAATTGTTTTAAACTTTGAAAATAAAAAAATTTAAATACATTATTTCGGCAAAAAAATTTAAATTAGAATAACCGTTTTCAAAATGTTCTCCTTTTAAAAAAAATTCTATTATTATAATATTTTGTCTGTATATATAGACCTCTGTGACTCAACTATATTTTTTAAAAATTCACATTATTTTCCCGAGTTACAACTAATTGAAATATAATTATCGGCATTTTTTTCTTAAAATTTCTCCCCTCTAATGTCGTAAAACATGGATAAATCCAATTCTAAGTTATATATTTCAAAAATTCTAGTTGAGCCTATGTACAGAGGTCTGATCTATAGACAGGCAAAATATTATAATAGAAGCATTTTTCACAAAAGGAGAATATTTTGAAAAGGGGTCACATTCTATGTTCATTTTTTGTCAAAGTATTGTACTTAAATAATTTTTAAATGTAATACTATTCTTACAACAAATTTAAATACATTTTCTAATCTAAGTGACACTAAATATCATAAATATTATCCATTTATACGCTTTTGCAAAATCATGGTTCCGAATGTAGTCGGATACCTTAATAAAATTTACTTTCTGAATGATTTCTGGAAACGTATTTTTAAAAATCTGAATATGAACTTAATCAAAATGTTTTTTTTCTCTACATTTTTAAAAGAAGAAAATAAAAGTTTTCACTACCAGTATCTTCATAAGTATTAATTTTACAATTTCTTTACTAAACTTTGTTATTTTTTTTTCTATGTGCTTGTAAAATTTTTTCCCAAGATATACTATTAAGATAAAAATTGTGAAGCAAAATATTATCCTAAAGGCTGTAAATAGTACTATAAATGTAATCCTTTGAAAATATTGGCTATACTTTTAATATCATATTAATTAAACTAAAACTTAAGTACTCTAGAAATTTTAACATTGCCCTTAACAAAATATTTTTATAAAACTAATTTCATTCTTCATAATAATTGACCAAATGTACTTTAAATTATGATTATTCATTCAATTTGAAATATCACATAAATTCGATAAATTTCATGTTACCTTGAAAGCGCAATAATTATTTGGAGAATTAGATTACTTTAATTAATTATTATATTATTAATGAAACAGCGGAAAAAACCACTGAATTTAGTTTATATTACATTTTATAATCTCGTGTTAAGTACATGTAACAGATAATTATATTAGAAAATACAAAATAAATGGTGAACTTTTAGAAAAATATTTTATTTTTAAACTTAAATGTATTAAATATTAGAGCGAATTTATAATATAATCAGAAAACTGAGAGCTGACCTTATTCTTTTTTAAATTTTACTTCCTCCTTCTTAACATTTCCGGATTAATGAAAATGACAGGAATAAATATTACAATTCTATGGAATGTATCTACAATTCTAACTATAATTAAAGCGAATTATAGTTACTCGTTACTTTTAACTTATCTAAAGTGAAATAATATTTAATTAATTCTTGATCGCATCTTTTTTTTAAACAAATTTTTAAAATTGAATGGAATTTCATTTTAATCTCTCTATTTCACTACAATAAAACCTTTTTACATCTAAAGTACTTTTTGTTGTAAATTAGCATTTTTTCCTCACAAATCTTTTTATACACTTGAGTTCAAAATTAATAAAATTTACATATTATATCTCCAATTGTTCTCTAAAAATAGGGAACCAGAGCTTAAACTAGTGTTTCTAAGAAGATTGCGTTGTTGACATACTACGGATAATTTATTTATTCAGATTGGGAGAATTTAAAAAAGGGGGATTAAAATTTTAAATTTTTAAAATTAAAAACATCACAATTCAGATTATGAAGTAAATTGGCAAATAGTCGGAAGACAAAGGCAAGATAATAAAAAATTTTCTATAATTTAATGAAAACACCATTGATTTTCCGGGCCCGGGGTACCCATGAAAAAAAAGGCCCGAGAAAATTTAAATAAGGGGTCTTGCCAAATTGTTATTCATGTGTCCCTTGGATAGTAAGTTTAAAAAGGGAAAACTATATCAATTACAAATCTTATCCAGCTTCCAGAACCATCCAGGTCTGGAAAACAACGAAACTTGGGGAAAGACACACGCGTAAATGTTATATACATATTTTGTGTAAGGTACCCAACTACGTTAGGGACGGTGATAAAAGCGCAAAATGGATACTTTTGATATTTAGTGTCGTTTGGGAAAGAATAAAAAGTATAAAATTGTTTTAAGGACTTTTGGAAAAAAATTATTTAAATACAATATTTCGGAAAAATTAACTTAGAATAACCTTTTTCTAAATATTTCCTTTTTAAAAATGCTTCTATTGTATTAATATTTTGCCTGTATATAGCTCAGACCTCTGTACAGAGGCTCAATTATGATGTTTGAAAAATTCCCATTATTTTCAGAGTTACAACCCATTGAAATAATTATCGATGTTTTTTTCTTAAAATTTATCCCTTCTGTTGTCGTAAAACATGGATAAATCCACTTCTAAGTTATATATTTCAAAACTTCTAATTGAGCCTCTGTACAGAGGTCTGAGCTATAGACAGGCAAATTATTATTATAATAGAAGCATTTTTCACAAAAGCAGAATATTTTGAAAATGGGTCATTCGATGTTCATTTTTTGTCAAAATATTGTACTTAAATAATTTTTTATTGTAAATACTATTCTTAAAACAATTTTATACACGTTTTCTAATCTAAGTGACACTAAATATCATAAATATTATCCATTTATACGCTTTTGCAAAATCACGGTTTTGAACGTAGTTGGATACCTTAAAACATGCTTTGAAATTATTTTCATATCGAACTTCTTGTAACTTAAGATCGTTACGACATTTGCCCTCACTTTTTCTGTGACAGCTACGCTAATAATCATTAAATCGAGTGTTCTCTTGGAAAGGAACGAACAAACCATGAACCACTCTATGTCGTTTTATACCTATCAGAGCGTCTTGATGAATTGCAAGTAGAAACAATAAATTGAATTTAAATCCCAATTAGAACTGTGTATCATATTTCTTTGTGTATCAAATGGCTTGGCGCGCAGTTGTAAAGGTTCCCCGAGTAGCATTGTAATTTAAAGACTTTATATGTCTGACATTTTTAAAACAGTTTCCAATATTATTAATAAACCATGAGAAATAGCCAAGTGATCATGGGTGTTAACTCATGACTGGCGTTGCTTCTATCGAGTCCTGATGACGCTAAATACACATCATGTAGAGTAGAAGTGGGCATTAAGTCTTTCGGGACCGGTGGACCACCGAGACATTTTGGGGTGCCCCCTTTACTAAGAGCTAAGATGCACATACTAAAAAAAAACACTTTAATGACGTCAGCTAGACTGTAGAATTGGTTTTTCACAACCGATGCGACTGACCTTTCAGTGCCAATCTACATTTTCAACGTTGAATATAATTAAGGTATCCAATTACGTTCGGAACCATGATTTTGAAAAAGCGTATAAATGGATAATAATTATGATATTTAGTGCCCTTTAGATTAGTAAATGTATATAAAATTTTTTTAAAGAATAGCATTACAGAAAAAATTATTTAAACAATTTTTTAAATAAAGGAACATAGAATAATATTAAAATATTCTTTTTGTGAAAAATGCTTCTAATATAATAATATTTTGCTGTAAAAGCTCGACCTCTGTACAGAGGCTCAACGGGAAATTTTTTTAATATATACCTTGAATTGGTTTATTCATGTTTTACAACAGAGGGAGAAATTTTAAAAAAAAAAACCCCGATAATTACTTAAATGGGTTGTAACCTGAAAATAATGTAAATTTTTTCAAAAATCGGTGACTCGGGGCAATTTTTTAAAAACCCTTTTAATAATAAAAAAAATTTTTTCAAAAAGGAACTTTAAAAAAAGATTTTTCAAATTTAAATTTTTTTGCCAAATATTGTATTTAAAAAATTCTTTTTGTAAAAATGCCCTTAAAACAGTTTTATACATTATTCTAATCAAAATGTTTAAAATGATGAAAATTATCTATTTATGCGCTTTTTTTAAAACACGGTTCAACGATCAACCAAGATAAAATTGTTTCCGTTTCAAGGACCACTTAGAATCCCGTGCAAGATTAGCAGTTAGTAATTATATACTGAGATATTCAAGATTAGTAGCGTATGCAGATTAAGTTTTCTACGACTATAACTACTAGAACTAACTTTAGATGAAAATGATTTATTTTTTTAATGTGTGTTTTTTAATTGTTTGATAATAAATGCATCATTAATTATTAAAATTTGAGGGTATTATTTTTGTGTTTGTGTGTATCTTGCGTTTTGTTTAAAAAATGCTTTAAAGCGCAGTTTTTTTGTGGTTGTAGGTCAGTGCATATTCTGTTTTTTTATTGTTATAATATAAATATTGTTGAATTTTTTGCTCAACACATCCCCCCACAGGGTGAACCCAACACCTTTTAAAAATAAAAAAAGCTCATACCATGTAAAAATCTACCTAACCCGATGTAGAGGGACTGATAAAATTAAATCTGTCAAAAATCAAATTTTTACATTAGTGTCATTTCGATATCAGATGTCATCCCAGTCATTTGACTATGGTTAAAAATTTTTAAGCCCCTTTCAAATATTTTTTTGGGTTGCATCTAGTGTTAAATCTACAAAAATAAATTAGCACAAAAAAATCTAAATCTTTTCAGACCTTTTTCCCTTATAACCCGTTTCATTGCAGAGTTAGTTTCCACAAAAAATTATTAAAGCGACAGTCTTTAAAAAAATTACAATTCTGAGGAAAGCGCACTATTCATTTACATCACTCTTTACAGTCCCAAACGAATGAATTCTCCAATTACTGATTTAAACATCAAAAGAAAGAAACATAATGATTAAGGAAGTTCTATGACTGAAAACAAAAAAAGGAATAACATAATTTAAATAAAACTTCAGTCAAAAAATTCAACTTCCATTTAACTAAACATTCTTAACTACTAATATTTTTTTCAAGTATAAGCACTTGTACAACCTGTCACAGAATCGCAATCTTAAACGACACGTTATCTTTGCAAAAAAATTAAATAAAAGAATAGAGTTGTGTTTAGTGAGAAAAGTTTTAAAGTAATAAGAAAATCTTTTATTAAAACATGGAAGCGTTTTCTATGTCTTAAGAATTTCTACAAATTTAAAACTTTAAAAAGTATGTTTTTTAATTTAGCAGGTTAATCCAGTTCTAATGAAGTAATTCAATTAAAAGAAATTGGTAACGAGAAATTAGCATGTGCATGTTCTTGAAGAATACTACACTACTGAATGTAGTGCATTCTTTGTTTTGGAATTTATTGATTAATGTTATACATAACTCTAAAAATAATTTTATTACTAAGCGAAAAATTTAATATTCCAAAATTTAAAGAATTATTTTTAAACATTATTTGCACACAACAGAACTAATGTTTTTTCATTGATTTAATTTTAAAGTGTTGAGCTTTTTATGAGTTAAATTAAAAAACCTAAGTTAATCAATATTTTGAAATGCAGCTACTATTACTTTTGTTGTACACTAATCAGTTAAAAATAAAATTACGATATTTATTATTTGTTTATCATCCACACTGGGATAAAGTTGAGAAATTTAGAAGGGGATGTTCAAGCTAAGTTGCAAGTGTTCATGCTCTGATTTCACTAAAGTCTTTATTTTATGGATGAGCAAAAAGCTAGATAAAAATTGCTTATCCCTATAAGTGCCACGGGCGTGTATACACGTCCTGCTGAGCTGGTGAATTTACTGCCCCGGACGTGTATACTCGTCCATCCAAAGGAAGATTTTTTGTATTGTGCTGCTCTGTTTAAAACTAGTCCCACTGCTTTTGAATACAATAAAATCACATTGACAGTGCTTCTAAAGAATTTACTTATTTCGGAGAAGGGTTGTGAAAGGGATTGGAAAGGGAATATTCCAGGAACGATGAAATTAAGAGCTACACATACTTTTTGTGTTTTCATTTGAGTATTTCCTTTTCTATTATTCATTTGCTGTCATTTTATCTTACAGTGTGCGAGAGGAGTTTTTAACTTTTTGTAGAAATGTACAGAATATTATACTGGTTTATGTGTTCAACCATGTTTCGAGATATATTAATGAATAGATCAGTTATAATTTGTTTTTTATTATAACTCTAGTGATTAAATCTCTTTCCTTTTCATTTTATTATTTTATCATTTTCATTTATTTCTTTTTTTTATGTGAAAGTAAGCAATTGTAGGAGGAAAAACAGACAACTTTCTTTTCCCCAATAAAACACTTACCAACGCACGCATGTGGGAAAAACGATGGCACTGGGGTGAATTTCGTTACTTTTCCTCGGCACAGTTAAGGATTTTACAATATTTAAATGTATGTTGAAATAGTATTTTAATATAGATTACTCTTCACCAGTTTTCTTCAAATTAGGTAAAGGAAGTAGTTTCTGTTACTGCTCTAAATTGTTTTCTATGAAATAGTTCCAAACGCATTTTCAAAAGGTTCCAGTTTCTATGTTTATCAAAATCCAATAAATTCTTTCTTGTATACTCTAAATCCAATTATTAAATAGCTATTTGCAACTGAAAAAAATTTGCAAGAATGAATTTATTTTGTTTTAATTAGTACCAAAGGAATTTGCTTATAAACTATTTGCAGACACTTGCAGTTTTAAGAAACATTAGGTTAATTGATTCTTTGTACAGGAGATTTACTCGGTTTTTTTTAAAGCTGATCATGATTACTCATAATCCATATTTTCGTAAATCATAAAGCAGATAACATTTTATGTTTCTTTTTGTCACTTTATTCATTTATTTTACTTAAAATGGTAATTGCATTCGTCAATGAATAGTTAAAAAGCCTTTTTGTAGACATATAATTTGAATGTAAGTAGAAATAAATGAACAGTATGCTCCAAAAAAGAATTTTGTGATACCATAACAGATATATGGTGCAACAACAATGTTGGATCAATCGTAGTTTCCCGGTCACAGACTTGATGTACTGGATATGCGATTGATGAGGGTAAACAGGAGGCTAAGGTACCAATTCTATCCTTGGCAAAGAAGTCTTGAACATTGCTGTTACATGTAGTTACCCTTTTTCAACAGATAACAGATTGCAAAAGCCTCAGAGACATACTGCTGGCTGAACATTGTACTGGTAATGCCTAATAAGGGGTGCAAAAATAGAATCCAAATTCATCCCTAACTATAATACTTGGTTTAAGACTAGAATAAGGCTTCATAAGAAAATAATTAAACAACCTCTATCGATAGTTCTCTTCAGGCTCTAATTCGACAAGGGGCTAAGGGGAAAATATGATTCATCGGGGAAAAGTTTTTGTTCCATTAGTTATCTAATGGTGGGGTAAAAAAATTTCCCAGGAATATTAAAAATTTTTTTTTTTTAAAAAAAATGGAACAATTTTTTAATTTTTTTGGCCTAAAAAAGTACTGCCCTGAACCCAACCTTGTTCCAGTTTCCCGTATAGCTGTTCAAAACACTTTTGGAAACCTTTTTTTGAGGGGTCCTTCAGTTGTTTTGCCGTTTTTGGGATCCTCATCGAACCCCACAAAACTTTTCCCTTCAATTTCATTTTTGGCAATAAAAACAGGACAAATTCGGTGCTGGAATCGTTTCCGTTTGCCTTTAGAGGGGTTTTCCCGAGCCAAACACAAAACAGTATTTGCATGCTCCAAAGACGACGTTGAAAAACCGACGAATAAAAAATTCCTTTGTCGAAATGATCTGCGCTAACCAACTTGGAAATGACCAGGTGACTGTGTGTTTTCCCCTATTAGCGCGGAAACCCGGGGAAACAGGTATTTCACCTCTAAAAGACACCTGGTAAATTGGGGAGCCCTTTTTGGGAAACCCTTTTGACTGTAGTAGTATACCCATCATTGAGTGCAGTGTTAGAAAAATAAACAAATATGGATTTCAGACAAAAGTAATGGACGTGTTGAAGACATTTCATTGTGTGCTGAAAGCGACATTGAATGATACATGTCGATGTTGCCGGCAAAATATGAAAACGGCATTGTATAGAATGCCTAAACTAGCCAATGCATAAATGATTCTTATTTCAACATTGCCAAGAATTTTTTAGAATGTCAAGAGAAAAAGGCAAAGTATGAAATACATCCCGACCCTTTTGAATATTGGGGGGCAAGGCACAAGATTTTGAACGCCGGCCTCAGGCTCAGAATTTTCCGTTGCACATTGTGGTTTGTTTGGGTGACAAAATACTAATTTTCTTTTAAACTTTTCAGCAAAAATTTGGTTTTTTCTGTGGTGCATGAAAAGGGGGAAAACTTGTTGTTTGGAAAAAAAGGGTTTGGCTATAGAGGGGAGGGAACCCCTGGCACACGTTACAATTATCAGTGGACTCAGCACTACTCGACAAATTTGTCAATTTTTTTAATGAACTTCATAAATTTTTAGACCTTTTTAACAGACATCTCCCGAATATGGACAAAAGGAATTTTGAAAAATTTGAAAAAAAAAAGAATGGTCTTTGGATATAAAAATGAAATAAAATGTAATTCAAAATGCCATTCAAGCCTACCATGTTTCAATAAGTAGATTAATTTTAAGTTCTTATTTTTATTTGAAAATTTGTTTTCCTTAAAAAAAAAGAAAGAGATAAATTTTGTTTGGTACAATCTTCTTTTTCCTTTACGTATTTTGAATAATTTTTTAATGCCACTCTCATTACTTTGTCAGAATAACATTTGTATTTTCTAGAAATGTACGTCATTGATATAGAAACCTTATTATGACCTCATTTCTTACTTTGCCTAAACAGTTTTAGTCATTCTATAGAATTCCTAGGCGTTCTATACAATGCCTAGGCAAAGTATGAAATAATTCTCTCTTATTTCATACTTTGCCTAAAAACATCCGGCATTCTATACAATGCCTAGGCATTGTATAGAATGCCGGTATTTCATACTTTGCCGGTAACATCGATACTGATTAAGTGGCAAAATGTTGTGATACAGTGACAAAGATATCTGTCTCTGCCATTCACAGAATATACAGGCCTTCAATATGATCATTGAACTACTACACATGGTGCAATCGGAACTGCAGGTCAGTATTTTCCTCCTGCCTTTATCGATTATTATTGATACTTTCTGACTTCCAGCATGATAAATGCTTTCTGCGAAGAATAATAACCATTATTCATAGGCAAAAATCCCTCCTCGTTCAACTTAGGAAAAAATATAGGTGGAATGATACTCGTCTTCTTCAAGGCATATTGACGCTGCTCACTCAAATCAGCTACTCGAAAAAGCAATTTTAGTGTTTCAAAATGGTCTTACTCTTTCTTCATATAACGAATCTTAATAGCATTAGAGAGTTTCATATTGTGCGTCTGTGTTGAAAGGCTAATCATATGCATGTATATTATGTTAAAAGCATGGTAAAAATTTCACATGGTTTGGATGCTTTTTTTGATTGCGTAGAGCTTGGGTAGACAGCAGTGCAGTTAAAAATGTTAATAGTCCTGAAAAATGATTTCCTCTTTATTTTAATATTTTTATTTCACTTTTAATAAATAGATTAAAATAGAATTTTAGAAGATTATAAGTTTTTTCATGATCATTTAGGAATATTAACGAGCAGGTAATAAACTAGTTTGAAGCATTGTAAATTAAAACATTAACAAAATTAGCAAAAAACCAATGCAATGCAATACATTAAATTGAGTGAAATGCGGAATTTATTAGGCATTGCGCAAACTTAAACAATAATTTATTTTATAAAAATATCAAAAAACATCGTTATTGAAACTAAATGAAGACACTTTTAGTTAAGTGAAGTATTATGTCGAATAATTCACCCGCGATCACTCGCGCGGGGTGGTCTGTACACCCCAGCAACAAGAAAATCCTCCCAGGATTCTAAAAAGAATACGCAGAACCCGATTTTTTCTGTAGCTGCACATTTTAGGTCATTGAACCTTCAGGCCTGATGCAGTTCTTCTTTCTGAAACGATTGGAATGTAATGACCTTCATAAGTTTATCTGGGGGCTGAGAACACCCGCGAGAAGTTGAGCATTTGTATACAGTCTGCTCTGAATGTTTGGAAAATGATTAAAATATTATTTTTCTATACTTTCTACTATCATTATCTCATTAATTATAAAGTATATTTGTTACTGGTATATAAGTTTTACTAGTTTATGAAAAAAATATAAAATTATGTGTTTTAAAAGGAAAATTTTGTATGATTAGTTTAAATTAATGTTAGTCTCATTTGTATGCAACAAATTTAATAATTTTATTTGTATAACACAAAAAACATCTTGCACTTTATAAATATGTATCAAAATGACTTAATTTTATTTTCATAATTAAATACACGT
The DNA here is from genome assembly GCA_019973955.1 of Trichonephila inaurata madagascariensis. NCBI lineage: Eukaryota > Metazoa > Arthropoda > Arachnida > Araneae > Nephilidae > Trichonephila > Trichonephila inaurata. The sequence goes on from BMAV01026851.1 coordinate 51,870, forward strand.
GTTAAAAGTTTGGGGGTGTTCTGTACACCCCGCGAGTAACGACGGTAGCAAAAACAGACGCGAGTGACCGCGGGTTAAAATAGATAATAAAAGAAATCCATTCCAAAACTGATATTAAATTTTAATCAAGTATCAGAAATACAGTTTTATTTTCCTTCTCGATCTTTGATTGTGAGATTTATCAACGTAGTTTCTCTCTTTAAGATATGAACCGTTTTACCATACAATTGGAATGTATAGTTATACTGAACCGAAGTGCAATATATCACTCAGATCATAAAGCTGAATCTCTAGAACATAATCGTAATGCATAATAATCACTGTTTGCGAGGGATTATTGCATCTATCGTTTGATATTCGTAAATCCTGATAGATGTGTAGGTTTCAAGTATTACACATTCGAGAACTCCATTTGCATCACTGAATTATTTATAATCATAAAAGCATTCCATGCCTAATAATCGAATGGGAACCTAGCATTGTAGAATGTGTGTGTGAGTCAAACATTTTATTTAACAAAAACATTATTGCATGATTATAATTTTTATTGTTTTAGCTTAATTCTAAAACACAAATATCCTATTAAAATGTAAGCTCTTTACTTCTTGTTATAATTTCCTATTGGAAGTTATAAAAACCATGCAATACATGTAAATTTTTTTTTCTTTTTTTCAGAAATACTTATAAATTGAAAATTTCTAGCTTATATTAATGGTTGTAAAATGCTTGGACACAATAGACCAGAAAAAGACAATATTTATCTGAAGCATTGCAAATCAGAAATAAAATTACAAATGAAAAGAACATTTTTGTTTATGCAAAAATTTAAGACTAAGATGAAAAATTTAGAATATTCTGAAGATATATCCTTTTTAAGTAATATGTGGGTTATTAATTACTTTTAATAATATCATATACCTATTTATTTAAAAGAGAGTAAAGAAGAAATTATTAGAATTCGAAATTTACTTTCGTACCGCATTTACTTTTAATTATGGATTTCAATGATTCAGTAAAGGGAAAATATATTTCCCGATGGAGGAAATAAGTCTTTCAAAAGGACTTCACACATTCTTGTGTTCGGGTTAAGATCAGGAGTATTCGTAAACTTAATAGTGTTAAGGTATCCGACTACTTTTGGAAACGTGATTTTAAAAAAGCGCATAAATGGATAAGTTTCATCATATTTAGTGTCACTTAGAATAGTATAAAATTATTTTAAGGACATTATGACAAAAAAAATTATTTAAATATAATATTTTGGAAAAAAAATTAACTTAGAATAATCTTTTTTCAAAACGTTCTCTTTTTATAAAAAATGATTCTTTAATAATAATCTTTTGCTTATATAAAGTAAAGACATTTCTAGAGAGTCTGAACAAGGATTTTTAAAAAATTTACATTATTTCCAGAGCTACCACCAACTGAAATAATTATCGGCGTTTTTTTTCTTAAAATATAATTAAATATGGATAAATCCACTTCTAAGTTATATATTTCAAAAATTCTAGTTCAGCCTCTGTACAGAGGTCTGAGCTATACACAGGTAAAATATTATTATAATAGAAGCATTTTTCATAAAAGGAGAATGTTTTGAAAATGGGTCATTCTATGTTCATTTGTTTTGTCAAAATATTATATTTAAATAGTTTTTTATTGTAATAATATTCTAAAAACAATTTTATATTCGTTTTCTAATCAAAGTGACACTAAATATCATAAATATTATCCATTTATACGCTTTTGCAAAATCACGGTTCCGAACGTAGTCGGATACATTAAAAGGAAGCCATTTTTGCTTTATCACTTCCTCTCCCAACAAATTAGTAGATTTCCTTTCGCTGGAAGTTGACCTGCTAATCCCACCTTCTCTCCAGATGGAGACTCGCTATGGCATTGCTTCTCAAGCTTTAATTTTTGTAGACTTAATTTTCAGTCATATAATTTTATTCACGCCTCCCCCCATACAATAACAATGTATTGAATACGAGAATAATGTACTTTGACGCTAAAAAGCTACAATACGACTTTAATTATAAACCATACAATTTATCAAGATAAGTATTAAATTTTGTATATGACAAACCCATGGGAGTCACTAATTATTATTCTTGTTTTTATTTAGTATTGATAAATTAATTATCAAATATATTGTGCGGTACTGATACACTTATAAGTATATCCGTATAAATGTGTATTTTATTTTTTATTATGCCAGAATGTATTTTGTTTTGCTTTCTTTCAGTAAATCAATAATTATTTGAAATCTTTTATTTTTGATTTTTCTACGTCCTAGCACACCTCACGTAAGATTATCACGGCCCCCAAAGGAGCGCGCCCAGCAGTTTCAGAAATCCTGCGCTAAGGACATATCTGTGTTGAATCTCACACACACAACTCACCAATAAATAAATTGAAAGTAAAAAAAAAAACTTTTTAAAAACAAGCTTTTATTTAAATGCTCTAAAAAAATAAAATAAACTTCTCTTTTAAAACTTTTTTTGCTATCAACTTATAACGTCATTAAACAATTTATGATATAAAGGCTTGACGCGAGATTTAAGTACTCGTATTTACTTAGTTTGAAAATTTAAAAAATTAAAATCAATCACATCAAATTATTTAATTTGCTTGTTTATCTACGCAGGTGAATCTCATGACAAGCATTTATATCATAAATTGTGTAATGACGTTATAAGGTGATAGCAAAAAAAGTTTTAAAAGAAAAGTTTATTTTATTCTTTTTAGAGCATTTAAATAAAAACTTGTTTTTAAATTTTAAATTTTTATTTTTAATTTATTTTTAACTTTTTAGTTATCGCTGGACAGGTTTCTCAGTCTATTCATCTCATTAAACGCATCATTGTTGCAAGGTCGTTTGCCGGTTAATTTTGAACAGGCTAGCTTAAGGGTACTCAATCTTTTTTCCCATCAGGCCACGGACATATAATAGATATTTCACTCGAGCACTCACAAGAGGATAATGGGGGACGGGGATAAACACTGTAAGACCGAAACAACATTGGACAAAGCAAAATTAATCAAAATATTAAAACTCATTTTTTTTTCTTGCTTTTACTATAATACTATATTAAAAACGAAAAACACAAGTTTTTTAAAATCCGTAATTTTAAACCATTTTTTAAAAATCTTTGTACGAAATTTGAGTAATACTATTCTACAAATGAAAAAAAAAAATGTTTTGTGTGATTATCTTTAAAAATGACGAAGTTTTTAAATGTTATATTAAAAATTTGAGTATTCTTTTGAAAAATCGTAAAGTTTCGTTTTTTTATTTTTTAAATGACTGATTCTAAAAGAGAAAAGCCTGAACTTTTTTTAGTGCAGAATTTCGATTCACATTAACGCAAAAAAAAAAAAAAAACTCATACGGAATGATTTAGAAATCATTTTTCGATTTCGACTAATTTAGAAAAAATCGTAATAAATAGAAAATAATCACAATTTTTTTATAAAGAATTACACCATATCGTGGCGAAATAAATGATATATCTGATTATGTAATTGATTTTTGTGTATTGATAGAAAGAATAAGATGGGCTTATAAAACAGTTCGAAAAATCGGAACTTCTTTAAGCGCAATCCGATAAGATGCTCGGCAGAATAAAAAGCACACAGGGGCAAAGGGTTTTTAATTAATATCTTTTTAACTAATTGAGATATCGGAATATAAGTGGTCAAAACATGCATTGTAATCTAAACTAAACGTGTATACAAAATTTCAGCTCAATCGGTTGACGACATCAGCTTCAAAATTGAGAGGAGTTGCAAGATTCCTACCGAACAAATTACTTTAATTAATATATTTTTAACTAATTGCGATATCGTAATATAAATGGTCAAAACATGCATTGTCATCCAAACTAAACGTGTATACAAAATTTCAGTTCAATCGGTTGACGACATCAGCTTCAAAATTGAGGAGAGAGAGTTGCAAGATTCCTACCGAACAAATTACTTTAATTAATATCTTTTTAACTAAGTGCGATATCGTAATATAAATGGTCAAAACATGCATTGCCATCCAAACTAAACTAGTATACAAAATTTCAGCTCAATCGGAAGCCGGAAATGGGATCAAATTTAATTTGCAAGATTTGATTACAGACCGACAGACAACGGGACAGGTGAAACTAAATAAAAGCTTGTAAAATACGGGCTCCCATTATTGTTGTGTTCGGTTCCACGACTAATGGGCTCTTCTGTGTGATGAAGTCAGAGGAAGACACATTTCCAGATTCTAAGCATAAATATTCCTCTCTTCAAGAGGTTTGTATACCATTTTTGTTAGAATTCCTATTTCAAAACGCTTGCAGTAAGGCCATAAGAAATATCTGTATCTGTTATCTGTCTATGACGTCATCTACTTTATACCATGTAGTGATTATGTGCAGGTGTCATCGCTTTTTGATAACCTTAAGGAGCCTTCCTGATTTGAAATTGGCTTCACAATCTACAGAATTCAATCTACAGTCAAAGTCATGGATTTTATTGTAATATTCAAAACACTCTAGTAGGCAAAAATCTCATATGCCTAAATGCTCGAAATCTTAGTAATTCTATTTGCACTTTAAATTGGATTCTCAAATCGTGCTATTTTTTCTACAAAATATTTAAATAAAATTTTTTATGAATTCTGTTATTAGTGAACATTTTTAATTATTGCGGAAAACTATTTTACGACCTAGTTTTCAATACCATTTTTCTTATAACAGATTTAAAAAAAACTACATGCTGCTGTGAGAATAATACTTTAATAATATAGCTGACATAAATATGCCTGACTGATAAATCAATTTTTGAAAGAAAAAAAATATTTCGCTACAAAAAATATTAGCTAATCAGACAATTCCATTCTTCCGAGAATAGGAATTAACTTTTAATCAATGGTCTCTTAAATTTGACTCCTGTTATAAATAACATTCTAGCTGAAAGGAAAACCCATTGCAAACAAAAGTCTCAATACGGTAAATAAAACTAGACCGAGAAGTGTGTGGTTTAGAGGCACTAAAGGTTTGAAAAAGTCTAAAGCACAATAAGTTAACGCATTTTTTAATGGCGTCATTGGTGTGTGAATAAAACTCTGTGAAATATTTGCTATTCAATGCCATTCAAGCAATTCCAAACTATATCAATTTCATGATTTTATCAAAAACAGTGAAGCTATATAACTCCACATATATTTTGAATTACAATTAGGGATTACAATACCGGTATACCAGGGTACCGAATACCGGTATTTTGAGCTATTCGTACAATTTTATAATACCGGTATTCACAAGTTTAAATATTTTTTTTTCGGTATTTTTCTAGAAATTTTTTAAATTGTCACCACTATATGTACATGGATCGCCAACATAGCAAAATTGTTTACGCTTTTGCTTTTATGTCAGAAAAACAAAAGCATATACTATTTTTCTATAATGGGACAAATTAATTAGCTACTAATATTAGTTAAATAATAATGGCATAATTAATTATCATGCTATATTTTGCCTAATGGACGAAACTAATTAGACTGTGAATACAAAGTTGTACAATCAAGAGAATTGATAAAATATGTGATTCATCCAATGAGGCGGATCAAAACTATCATATTACAGCTCACAGCGATCTGCACAGGGACTTATAGGACTCATAGTCTCATATTCGTATATTTGAAAACAAGGTTGTAGTGGTGAAGAAAGTGCGTAATATTTCGATATTTTTTTTTAAATTGGGGAGTTTGTTGTTCACATTGTATTTGCATATCATACTTAAGGGCTCAAAATATTTTTCAGATTTATTATATACTTTTAAATAATAACCCATAATAATGAATAAGAATAGCTTTAAAGAACATAAATAATTAGTTGATAATATACTTTGGTTTAGATTTATTATTTATATGATGAAAACTACAGATCACAGACTGAATAGAGATATTTACACTTTTTCTGTGATTTAAATAAATATGATGTTCTTTATTTTTTTGTGTGATTCTTTATATACTGTTATAAGTTACACATTATCTTTTGTGATATTTACAGTCTAATAAAACTGGCAAATAAAACAAGGAGACACCTGTATTTTCTTTCTTTTTTAAAATTTCTATTACCGGTATTAAGACGTAAAAAATACCGCGAATACCGGTATGGAACTTTTAGTCCGATATTGCAATCCCTAATTTTAATTAAAGTGTCTTATTACAAAGTTAAGGTTAGATTTGAAAATATTTTTTAAAGTAGAAGTTAATACTGTGTGACGGGCTCACGCGTCTCTTTTCTTTAATATAACCTCTGGGTTCTTTGACGGCCAAGATTAATGGCAAATCTTTTCCAACCCAAATCCAAGAAGTGAAATGCAATTGTAAATGCAAATAAGATAGCCTTTAAAAGAACAGAAGTTTTAGTAAGCGAGATGGCAATTTAGAGAAAGTTATGTTTAGAGGATACAGAAGTGTAATTTGACGGCCTACCAAAGATTAACCGATTTCTAGCCATTACTACAAGGTGCATACTATTGCACGCGTGCCTAAAAGTCTCTCTGAAAGTGATTGAACCGTAGCTTGATTCAAGGTAGGGCAGATTATTTGATATTAGAACTTGTAATATTATCAGAATTAAAAGTAGGTGGATAATATAATTATTTAGATAAGTGATCCAAGTTGCGCGATCAGGTTTAGCACCAGTTACGTGTTCGGTTTATTCTCACTTAATATAAGTTTATCCAATTTATTAGGAATTTAAGTTAAACTCTTAATAAAGTCATATTAAGAATTTGAAAATGTCGATTCATTTCGAGAATCCCACACCTCTAATTCACGCTGACAATCAAAGATATGGTCGCCATAGATCGACCATATCACAATACTAGTAACCACTAATACTAATACTACTGTTGTTGTCGTGTGTTTTCATCCTGAGATATGTAACATTACCACTAAATTCATTTTATACAGCGTTTGCTGTATAAAGGGAATTTAGTGGCTCGCTTAGGAACATTGATATTTATTCAATAAAATAACCGTAAGTAATGAACTTTTTCGCTCTTTCCCATCAATTATTTAACAGAGTGGATGTAAAAAAAAAAACGGTATCTAAAGAAATTTTTAAGCAAAATTATAAAATTATTTCATTTTGATTGCTTTCCTCCAAACAGAAAGGCATTGTCTTTCCGCTTCTTTGAAAAATTTTCCTAATGACAAAAGTTATTTATTTCCCAGCTAGGATAAGCTTATAGGAGAATAAAAAATTCAAAAAAAAAATATCTGAAAGGTAGAAGAGAAAAAAATAGCTCCTTTCACCACATATATTTTACGGAAGAAATTCTCCACAATTCTTTTTATCTGAAGGATTCTTGGATCTTAGTAAAAGCTTTTGCACTCGTCTTCTTCCCTGTTTTAACTTACTTTTTGTTATTTTTAGCTAAAGTTCTTCCAGAACCAGAGCCTTTTTGAGAAATTTTCATCTTTCTGAATTGTAGTAGTAAATCAAAGTGCACCAACTTTAGACATATAATTGCAAAATCTTTTTAGAACGCTTTATTTTTTTAATTCATTTTTATCAGTATTTAACTATTTTTATATTAATAAGAATTCATTCTCTAATTCTTTCTTTAACTCATTATTTTCTACTTAAGAAAATGATTTATTGAAGCATATTTTAATAATTTTAGGATTAAATAATTCAAACATTTTGAAAGGCGTGGAAGGAAATATATATATATATCCAATAAATAAAACTTTTATATTTATAGCAGAAGAATGCGTAAAAAAAGTAAATAAAATTTAATAACATATACGATTTATCAAAAAAGTAAAAATAGTGACAAAACAACTGATAGATTTCTAGAAGAAATTGAAATGCCATTAAATGTGAGATTGAAAACTATATTATAAAACTAGTCTTAAATATATGGAAGCAGATATTAATAAAAATGAAAAAATAATAATAAACATTTATTTCGTAAAATATAAAATTGATAACGGTGTACTACTACTTGTAGAAAATGTACAAATTTTCTAAACTATATTTATTTATGTGGAATTAATCAATACATGTTCAATTTTAATAATGCAAAGAGCACAATTGTCAGAGTTTGAAATCTAAATGTTCAAAATTATATCTTTCTCAGTATTTACTTTGCACTAAATCAATCCTTTCCTTAAACTTTCACAATTTTTCCCTTAAATAAATAAAAAGTAATAACACACAATTTAATTCTTTTTCCTGTTTACTTTTCATGATTTTTTAAATAAAACATAAGACTGCAACTTTTTAAATCTGAAATTTAATTTTATGATTACTTATAAATTATTACTTATCTTTATTTCGAATTTTTTCACATTTCTTCATTTGGACTTAAATTTCTTTAATGATATATTTCTTTTGATAATCACATAAAATGAACTTTTTCATTCTCATCTACTTTGCAGTTTTTATATATCCATTCAGTATATCCTGGTTGTTTGATTGAAGATTGCTATGCTAAAAAAAATAACAAAAATTGTTTTACACGTTAAATACAGATCATATGCTAGGAAGGGAAATGGTATCACTGAAGAAAATTTTCTTTCACCAAATCAGTGTATTTTGCTGCAATCCTATTTAAGTGATATTTCAATCAGATAACAAACCTCGGCAAGAAAAAAAGTTTGGAGAAATGCAACAAAAATAGTACCTAAGTTCCTGTTCCTAAAAAAAATTTAGAAAATATCTACAAGTACGTCTGAAAGTTTATGAAGAACTTGCTGCTATTGTACAAAAATTGACACAAACAGCATTCTGGAATGTATAATTCATAATGATATCATCATATCTTATAATAACTTAATACATCTAATACAGTTTAATACAAAAATAATGAATTATTTTCTAATTTATTTTAATTCTTTTTTACATATCATAAACCAGAACAATATGTAGCATTTAAGGAATAATTTTACGTCTGGTACTTATCACGTAGTAAAAATATTGCGCGAGGAAAGATTTTTATACTTTGTGATTGGTACGATATATATAAAATGATCTTTTATTATCCATTTTGAGAATCGTATTTATCATAAAGTAAATGTGTTGCTGTTTTGTCGTGTCCTTCTCGAAGGGATGGAATGAAAATTGTCAGAGCTTAAGACATGTTGGACCTCAACACGATAGATGGAGACACCACCTATCTCCACCTACACAAATTAGACGTGAAACTGGAGGGGAAGGAAATACTCTCCAGTCCCCTTCACCCATGGTTTCTGCTGCGACCACCCGCAAGTCTTTCGGATTCACCGATTTAACGAGCACGTACTCCGTGTGCACTTGGAGGATATTTGGTGGTATCGTGCATCGAACTCAGGCCTCCGGTCTGGAGTCCGATGCTCTAACCACTGGGTTACTCATGGCCCTTCCCTGAGAACAATCTACTTCGATGTCACGGAATGATGTAGAAACACCCCCACATGACTAGTAGTCAAAGTGTTATTGAAAGAAAATTGGCTTCGTTCTATTTATTTTATTAAACATAATAAAAAGTTGAATTTATTTTTAAAAAAGGAGATGCTCTCCAATACCCATCTAATTTCATTCATGTGTAATACATCTATACGTTTATCAAAATTTACAAACATTCAATAAAATTACAATAATTTATTTTACAAAGAAAATTGTATATTTTTTTCAACCTTAAAATAAAAATTAAGGTGTCCGACTACGTTCGGAACCGTGATTGTGAAAAGTGTATAAATGGATAATATTTATGATATTTAGTGTCACTGAGATTAGAAAATGTATATAAAATTGTTTTAAGAATAGCATTACAGTAAAAAATTATTTAAGTACAACATTTTGACAAAAAATGAACATAGAAGGACCCATTTTCAAAATATTCTCCTTCTGTGAAAAATGCTTCTATTATAATAATATTTTGCCTGTATATAGCTCAGATATCTGTACAGAGGCTCAACTAGAAGTTTTGAAATATATAACTTAAAAGTGGGCTTATCCATGTTTTACGACAACAGAGGGGAGAAATTTTAAGAAAAAAACGCGAATAATTATTTCAATTGGCTGTAATTCTGAAAATAATGTGAATTTTTCAAAAATCATAGTTGAATCTCTGTGCAGAGATCTGAGCTATTTACAGGCAAAATATTAATACAATAGAAGCATTTTTTACAAAAGGAGAACATTTGGAAAAAGGTTATTCTAAGTTAATTTTTTGCCAAAATATTGTATTTAAATAATTTGTTTTTGTCATAATGCCCTTAAAACAATTTTATACATGTATTCTAATCTAAGTGACACTAAATATCATGAAAATTATCCATTTATGCGCTTTTTTAAAATCACGGTTACTACGAACGTAATTGGATACCTTAAAGAACACTTGACAACTTTTGTTGAAAAAAATCAAGTGTTGATTCAATCAGGAATATACAGTATATTAAAATATTCTAATTTCAGTACGATAAAGAAATAGGGTGATGAACAGCAAAAGGTTAGGCGGGGTGATTCTATCATTCGATGATTCGGGCAGGAATGGGATAATCATGTGAGAAGTGTTGAGGAGGTAGAGGTTTGATCAAAATCGACGACAGGATGCGATAACAAAGCGATCGTCACCTCTACACTCACAACCCATAACGCATCCTTATCAATTATTCGCCATGTAACCAAGACACCAGTGACTGCAATGATCAGTCATAATCAGTGAACGGGATATAAGATTATGGAAGAGCATTGGAAACTTCTTTCAATGTTGCAAATCTAATGAAGTTACAAAACTGTTATAATAGACATTGGGGGCTATATCTAAGCTAAAACGTTTCACAACGGAAAGACATTAGAATCAGTTCATGGTGTTTATCGTGTTGTTAATAATAATCCTTTTAGTAACTGGTCATAATTCATAACTACAAACTGGGTTGGGACAAAACGGATAATATAATGTTCGTAATCAGTTTATTGAATGAACTGTAAATGTATTTCTCTGTGTAGTTCCTAGAAATTCTCTAAACAGAATTGTTTTCCATCAATTTAGTTAGTAGCGGTTACATTTGCTATAGAAGACCTGATGCCCCATACGCTGGATGTTGAGTAGCATGAAATATTCTCAAGTAGGTGCCCAGATTTCGGGCAGCGAGAAATTGGGTTAGTAAGCTTATTAAACGATGCTGAAAATATCAGCAAGGATTGGATTTCCCCAGAAGGACTTAACAGATTGGGTGAAAATTTAAATGGATTAGACATTTAATAACGGTACACAATTAATATGCTGTTTCTCAAAATTTACCTATGTTTGAGTGAAATATTGTGTCGTATCCGGATTTCGAGTTGAAATAGAATTGTTGAATCTGTGTTGGAAATAATCTCAAAGCAATGGTACAGTAACTTGCATTTGAATAAACATTCAATTGAACTTGAGAAATAGTTTTGCCTTATATTGCTCTGTTAATTCAGTTTATTTTCGTTACATTTAAGGTAGTGTCGTAACAGATTTTATTGCTAGATTGTCGTACGGCTTAAAAATTCATAAAAAAATTCCTTTTTAATAAAGTGTAGGATAGTTTTATTTACTCTGAACATTTCATACGTTACATGATAACTAAAGTTGTTTCCCATTGAGAATACAATGAAAATATACATTAAATAAATGATAGCGGCAGCTAGTTCCATAATGTGTTATGTCTTAGATAACATAATTCAATATTTATTTTGAAGGACTTGCCGTATATAAATATAAAGCAAAAGATAACAGTTTTAATATGACCTCTAATAATAAATGGCATTCCTGTAAAATCTGCTTTACTTCAACAGATCTCTACGTAAAAAATTCATAAAGGCACAAAAAAAATGCTATGTTTCAATTGTGCCAATGTACTATAATTATTCGAAAAAAGAAAGTGTTTGTACAATTAATATTTAAATTAAGTGAAAGAGAAAGAAAAAGTACGAATAACAGAACAATAGATTTTTTTTACTTGTAAGTAACTGTTTAATTATTTATAATTTTTTTTATGACAACTATACCTGTTTATTGCTTTTATTTTTTCTCTCGGTTTTTTAATAACTGTATATTTTTAAAGAATTTTTGTTTCATTTGTAATATCTTGTTGCCATAAACTGAAAGTTAAACGAGAAAATTTTTTTAAAATACTCATATAATCTGCTTATATTATTTCATTTCTGAACATAATACACTTTGATTCATTGATCATTGATGTAGTGTTTTCACTTTTGTTAAAACCGGTGATATACATATTAGTATTCTGAGTTAAAAAATAGATTCAATTAACATGTTTGTATATATGATATTTAGCACGTGCAACTGACAAATAATTGAATTAATTCGAATTTACGCATTTTAAATCATGTCCTTGGAACATGTATCTTCAAAGCATACAATACAAAAGATATTTAAGAAACTTTAACTTGTGTTGTACGTCAGGTTCAATACATAAATTAGAAGATTATTTTTTTTTCAAAATAACAATTTGCTAAAAATGTTCACCACTTAGCCAACACAGAACTTTTTCTTCAAAGGTATCTGACTGCTTATGACAACATTTTTTTTTTTTTTAAAAAAATGAAGATATGGAGCTTTTTTGAGGGTTTTTAGATTTATTTAGTACATTTTCAGAAAAAAGGGCTAAAATTAAGAAGTTAAAAATAAATGATTACTACTAAAATGGGACAAAATGGATAAAAATTGATAAAATTGTATAAACGTGGAGCCGCGCGCGCGTTCTCTGTACAAATAATAAATGAACCAATTATCACTTTTTCAATTTTGATGTATTACTTTGCTATTCCTTTTTGAAATGACTTTCAAGATAAGAGATATTTTAATTTTACAAAAACTAAAGCACTTAATCTTATTTATTATATGAAATTGCTTAAAAAAACAGGGATAGTATTCACATAAAGAACTGTAAATTTTGTAATAAAACAGTGATTGATAAATCTGAAGGTTAAGACACTTCTACTATTATACAGAACATACACAAAAAATTTCAGCAAATTATTTTAAAAACTTTTTGAGCAATCGCTGTCCCCGTTTGAGCTTTTTGGAAAAAAAAAAAGAAATCACACATTTCGAGTAAAACGCATTTTAAAGTTTGACATCTTATGTAAAGTTATGGCATCTACTTTTACTAAAACATTTGCAGTTTTTGTTCTAGTGAATGGAAAATAAAAAAACTTGGTATATTTATAAAGCCAATAAAAGGGTCTATAAACTAAAATCATAAAAAAAAATGTGTCAATTTTCTTAAAAAAAAAATTAATGATTTTAGGGTAGTCGGATACCTTAACTCAAATTCTCACACCGTATGTTACTATTTACGGGAAATTTAATCAGGCATTTTGACATCGTAATTTTTCATTGGATCAAATTTAATTAAGGCATGTTAAATATCAACTCCCCTCGCGATACTCAACCAAACAAATTGTAACGAATTCGCTGGTCTTTCAGGAGTATCAGTCTAAATGTTTGCTTGAATGAACACGCTTTCTGAATCGTAGACATATCCATAAACTAATTTTGTAAAATTATGAAGATCATTCCCAATAGAACAAGTGTGATTAGCATAAAAATTTCACTATCATTTTATGATAAAAATCCTTAAGGATTAATAATGACAAAAAAGTTTTAAAAAATAACCTTTTTTTTCATGAAATTATAGCTGGACGATTATTATTTTTACGTAAAACAGTTTACTCTAATATCATTTAGTTCAATTAACGTAACAGATTTCCTTAAAAATTGAAGTTTATTTAAACATCAGAGTTGATTACACATGCATTAAGAAAATAATAGTGAAGGAAATCTCATAACAGAAATGTGTAACAGTGAAGAGAAAATAACACAAATCATTCACTTCATTCAACGCTGTATTATTATTATTATTAAATGATAACACGAAGACATGATAAATAAATTTTCAAGATTGCTAAAATATTTAAATCAACACTAAAAAACTTTTTTTTATTATAAATCATTCACACACACTACATAAGTATGGAACGAAGATTAAAAACTCTTTTTACTTAATGTTTTCTATTATTTCATTACTTTTCACCACTGTTCATTATAATTGTTCTAAAAGAAAAGAGAAAATAGATCGAGTATAAAAAGAATTAATGGTCAGAACTAAAATGGAGAGAGGAAGAGATTAAGTTAAAGAAATCCTGAGATTTATTGACACTGCGCTACATGTAAGTAATGAATGTCACATGATGAGTTAAGCTTCTTTCACCTAATCAGATCCCATCCTGATTTGTTTTGGTATTGCTTCTGTGCTAAGTGTCCTGTGTTATATTTCTTATTGTATATTCTTCAGAAGAATTAAGAGATTTTCAATACATGAGATTCTTAATTATTTTCACTCCAAGATATTGTAGAAAATAGGGCAAATTAAATGAATTTTTGAAATAATAAATTAAAAAAAGTAAATTTCGAAAAATTTAACTAATTATTGCTGTTTCATGATTAAACTCTAGAAGCTTTGATTAAAAAAATAAAAAGTGGCCATGGTAGCCTAGTGGTCAAGTTATCGGGTCGTGGCTGGCTTGTCACGAGTTTGAGCAGTGTAGAGAGCGATGCACGGTTTTTTGGAAGCTGCATCAACAAAAGAAAAAGTTTAGCAGGACCTACAATATAATTTATGTAAAACTTAAACCAATATACGGATATTATTGAGGGGATTAAACTATAAAACTACATTCTTAAGGCTGTTTCGGTAATAGTACGAGATCTCTAACTAAAACGCGAAGGGCCACATTTTCAGACAGAAAGACTCAATCTCTATGGAAATTTGTAATATTATAACTCGTACCTCTATTAACAATATAGTGTTTTTAAAAATTCCCAAATATTCCGTGAATACTTTATTTTTGTTTTATTACGTGAAGGCAAAGCCCATTAAACATTACGGTATAGCATAAAAATGCGAAACACATTTTATACCAGAAAAAAGGAATAAACTCAGTTAAAAATGGGAAGTATGAAAACAAATGCTGCTCTTTAAGGGATAGCGAAGCCAGAATATCATATTAATTTTTCATTTTTTTTTATATCTGAAAAAATGTACCAAATTCGGGTCCTATTCTTTAACATTAACCGAAAACAGCATTTAAAGTGTGTATCCCACTATCTTGATCATTTTAAACTAAAATGTAATGTCACTAAATTTAATTTATTTTATAATTTTCAACTACCTTACAGTATTAAGTGTTATACTTTAATTTTAAATTTCAAATTAGTTCCTAAATTTAATTAACACTGGGTACAGTTAAAATGCTTTATTGTCTGACTTGCTTAAGATTAGAAATTGAAGCCCATAATGGTTAAATGCTCTTCATTCACATCAACAATTAATATTGCGGCTCTAAATGCGATGAACAAATCCTTAGAAGTGATGTTAAAAACTCAGTCTTCTTTTAATAAATTATTCTTAAGGTTTCATAAAGAAAAAAAGTTGTGTGTTTACATATATATATACATAAGATAAAAAACACAACACTAATTTTCTGGATGTGTGTAGTTAAATTTAGAACACTTGCTTTCGATAACGATTTGTAAGCTCTAACTTTGGAACAATGAGAAACTATTGACTAAAACAGTTGTTACATAGAAACTCAATTAATTCAAGCTGCAGCACTGGTCTCACTACTTCATTATTTACATTGAAAGTCTCAGTGAAAATATCCTTGTTTCTCTTTAAATGACATTAAAATCTTTACATCTAAGTTCAAAATCAAAATGCAGTTGTATTAGTTAATCATGGTATTGAATTTTGCCTTCGGAAATGAGACAAGCTGTCACGACTCATCGGCCGCTTGTGGATTTGGATGCACAGAATCAAGAGACATTTCAATAAAATCAACACCTTTATTTGGAGGTATCCATTTTCTATTAAATCTTAGCTTAAGTAAATGGAGCGATTAATTTAATTACTGACCTAGCTATCTATAACAATTAATTATACCACTTAACTCTGACGGTTAATTTCGGAACTCTTATAATGCTTCTCTTTTGGGATCTCCGATTTCCTTCCTGAAACGCCGACAGTTTCAATTATTTTAACTCTTATACTCCAGCTTCAAAATCAGCCTGACGTGTTTTTAAATAGTATTTTACAATTGCATAGGCCCCGTTTTTCCACGGAAAGTGATTGTATAATAATGCAAAAGTTAAGATGCATTTTTTTTCAAGAGAATTAGTAGGAATCGTGAATATAGGACCAGTTACAAAGTCGTCCAACTAACAAATCAAATATTTCTTTAAAATATTTCAAATAAACCAAGATATCGTTTATAAATTGAAGTTTTTCTTGCAAATAGACATTAAATTTGTTCATAAAACAAGAAAGATTTGTGGAAAATGTAGTCCTAAAGTCTTATCTAATTATATTGTAAAAAAGTAAAGTGTTGTTTATTATCAGCATCTCACATTTCGAATGACACTGTTTTCCATGAAAAAATGACACAGTATGAACTCTTAGCTGCCAAATTCAAACGAAATGGCTTGAAAAAAAATCTCGAAATTATAAACCCACGTAATTAAGGAGTAAGTGAATGATTTATGATAATTATTCAAAAATTTATAAGTCATCGACATCATTATAAATCTTTTTTCCTACCATAATTTAACTAATTCCTTTAAAATGCCTTTAAGGTATCCAACTACGTTTGGAACCGTGATTTTTCAAAAGCGTACAAATGGATAATATTTATGATGTTTAGTGTCATTTAGATTAGAAAACGTATATAAAATTGTTTTAAGATTATTATTAGAATAAAAAATTACTTTAAGATTATTATTAGAATAAAAAATTATTTAAGTACAATCTTTTGACAAAAAATGAACATACACTGACCAATTTTCAAAACATTTTCTTTTTGTGAAAAATGTTTCTATTATAATATTTTGCCTGTGCATAGCTCAGACTTCTGTACAGAGGCTCAACTAGAATTTTTGAAATATATAACTTAGAAGTGGGTTTATTCATGTTTTACGACACAACAGAGGGGAGACATTTTAAGAAAAAAACGCCGATAATTATTTCGATTGGTTGTAACTCTAAAAATATTGTTAATTTTTCAAAACACAAAATAGTTCAGTCTCTCTGCGGAAGTCTTTACTTTATTTAAGCACAAAATATTATTATTTTAGAAGCATTTTTTGTGAAAGGAAAACATTTTGAAAAAACGTTATTCTAAGTTAATCTTTTGCCAAAATATTGTATTTATATAATTTTTTTTCAAAATGTTCTTAAAACAACTTTATACATATATTTTAATCTAAGTGACATTAAATATCATGAAAATTATCCATTTACGTGCTTTTTTAAAATCACGGTTCCGAACGTAGTCGGATACCTTAAGATTAAACTATCAGATAATTTTTTGAGAGTCTTATATTACTATATAAACTCTTAAGACTTTTATGGGCACTTCCAAATCTTCCGTGACGATGTCAATTTATATCCATCTTTTTTAAAACATCATACGTCAGTAGTAGCTTAGTATTCTGCTAATCGCACGCAGCTATATTTTAATCAAGTCATGGGTTGGAATCTTAAGGCTATTAAAAACCCATCTTTTAAGGAGTTGGAAGCATGTGAAATCTGACGGGGCTTAAAATCTCCTTGGAGTTGTTTTAAAATTAGAGGTAGGGGTGATCTGAGGTGTGGTTATCAGTTTCAATCATACTTTGAAATCATGATGTTCATCACCAATAGCCTTCATGTTACATCTAAATGTGTTATTAATTAATAATCATTTAATACAACATTAATTCACTTTCTGTGCCTTTTGATGTTATTCAATTCCTACTATTAGCTCACACTCTCTATTTATTATTTTATTTATCTTGGGAGAATTTTCAATCGTTAATAAAGTACATTTTAAAGCACTCAATTGAACTGAAATTTTATATACATGATTATTTTGGATGACGATACAATATAATTTAACTATAATTAATAAAAATTAATTGATTAAAACTAATTATTTGAATAATTACAAATACAACCATGTTGGCATCATTTTTGGCGAAAAAAACCTTGGAAAGGTCAACATTTGAAAAGGTTGTCAAAACTTGAAAATGTTTTTTTCTCACGTTTTAAAGCATTCAGTTGCACTGAAATTTTATACACACGATTGTTTTGGATGACAATACGATACTTTAATGATAATTAATAAAAATTATTACCACTTAATATTGTGATTCTGTTACATGTATATACATATCTATATTAATTGTAGCTATTTAATAAAAAAGTTGCTAAAATAAAAAAATTTTTGTTGATCTAAGTAGGAATTGACTTAAAAATTTTGTTTTCGTATTGCTTGTATTTATTGAAGAATTCGAGAGCACAATCGTTATCACACATATTAACAAAGTATATACTGTGAAAGTGTAATATAAATCTATTCCTTCATTTTTATTTCTTAAACATAATGCATTGAGTGAATAAATTGATTTCAATAGAAACATTTTAAATGGCTTTGAAGTTATTAAGAAATAAAATTTGAATTAGTAGAAAATATTATTTATGAATGATTCATTTCATCTGTATTAAATCCAATAAATCATTTTGATAAGCTCTAAAATAACCCTCCATACATTATCAACAAGTATCGGTAATTTTAAGTAATGGAATAAAATATTTTTGAATAACGATTTTACTTAAGAAATAGGAAAGGTAAATAAAAGCGATGTATTTTTTAAATTTTTATTATTTTTTGTAGGACGAGTTATATTCGATCTGTCTTACAAAAATTGCTGCTTATTAAATCAAACTAAGCATTAATTGTGCCTTTTCTTTAACTTTTTTTTATACATTATTCATTTATTAGTCAATGAAAAAATGCCCGAGGTTATTTTCAAACTATAAATTGCTTTCTACTTTTCTTAACATTTATAAAACTGGAAAAATTCCCTTCCCACTTCTTTAAGAACGATTTTCCTTTACCCTCCCCAAAGTTCGAAGAACTTTCAAAGGCTAAGAAAAAAAAAAAAAAAAAAGGAAACATTCTCAAAAAGTATTAGAAAATAGGAAGAGAAAAAAACGAGCATTTTTTAAAGACTTCTTAGAGAGGTGATTCCTTCGAGTTTTTTCCGTTTGGGGGTATTTTTTGGATGCAAATGAATGCAGCCGTGATTTGCCATCTTTTCTACTTTTCTCAACTATTTTTTCAACTTGTTAAAAAATTTTTAATTTTGTTCGTAGTCTGGGAAAATTTGATTTTATTGGATTTTTATTTATTTAGCTTCTTTCCAGCAAAAATATTTGTTCGAGCAGTACTAAATTATGCATTACATTCTTTGAAAAATTGTTTACTAAATTAAGAGTTGATAAAGTCCTCTCATGAAATTTGTAGAAGGGGGAGAGGGGGTCCACTGACCCCCACCTCCCCAAGGGTGTTCTCCCTCAAAAATGGGATATAAACGAGACAAATCATACTGTCACCTGCATGGTGCTCAAAGACACGGCTAACTACAGGCGTACAACCGAGCCCTTTGCAATGATGAACTTCATGGGCCTTGATCTCGTACTGTCGATCAGATGGCATTAGCAACAACAACAACCACAAAACGAAAAAAACCAAGAGGATTTATCTCTAAATATAAATAAATATAATAAAAGGATGTACACATTGCGAAAATGTAATCCTGCCATTTGTTACACATTATATCTGAGTATTTATTTTGACTTGTGTGAAGAATATTATTTCTTGCTTTGTCGAATTTATCACTTTTCTCAATATATGTCCCTGTTTTGATTATAATATGCTGGATTCTAGCTTTTGAATCATAACTCTACAATTCCTTTTGAAATGACCGTTTTTTGCTTAATAAATATTGTCGCAAAGATTAAACTAATGTGGTAATTGGATACTTAAGTGAAATGATAACAACTCTCACTAGTCACACCTCAAGACTTCATTCTACGAACTGAATATTTCTTTGGTTTACATTCATCCATGGAAAGTTCCAGAACATTCCATAACTACAATTATAGTTAACTTTCATAAATACAATCACAATTAATAATAATCAGCACGACAGAGAAAGAAAGAATTTCAATTATTAACAATAAGCACGAGATAGTAGAAACTAAAATCAATACAAAGAAAACATTGCTTACTTTTGACATGTCGTCCTTAGCCGGAATCGTGAGTCCGATTATGCCCATAGCAACCGAGATATGGTGTCCACGATAAAAGTGAACTATTTTTGCCACATCTCTCCCGTCCTTAGGAAGAAACATTGTCCCGTTGTAATCTAGTCTGGCTTCACGTAACACGTTCGCGAATATTGTGTACCCTCTCATCTAATTGTTTCTTTGGGACAAGATAGGGATTTAATCTCAGGACGTGGACTATATCTTTTTCATTTCGTCATCTACTATTTATTTCCATACTTTGTGCTTCATACGCTACGACTGAAAGGAGTCGGATTATTCTGTAAGGACCGAAGTAGCGTCTAAGGAGTTTTTCGGATAGTTGAACTTTTCGCACTGGAGTGAAGACCCAAACTAAATAGTTAACATTATAATTAACTGGTCGATGTTTCATATCGTATCGTTGCTCATATGACGACTGAGCATCCAGATTGTGTGATTTTGTGAGTTGTTTAGCTTCTTTGGACCTAGTGATCAGATGTTAATCAGTTATTATCGCAATGATTTTCTGCGTCATGTGGATGAATTGCATCAAGATGAATTTCGATATTCCTGCCATGAACGAGAAGAATAGTCTAAAGCCAGCGATATCTTGTTTCTCCGAATTATAGACGAACACCCCAAAGGGCAAGATTGTATCCCAGTTTCTTTGTTCGACATTTACATACATTGACAGCAAGACTGCCAACGTTTTATTGAATCTTTCCATCAAACCATTAGTTTGTGGATGGTAGGCAATCGTTAGAAGATGAGACGTCTGTCACAATTGATTGATGTCTTTTATAAGATGGGATAAAAATTAACATCTTCGGTCATTTATCATTTCTCTAGGGGCTCTGTGCTTCAGTATAATTTAATTAAAAATTTAGCTAGCTCAAAGTCTTCAGCTGTGGGTAATTATTTTGCAACTGTGAATCTCGTCAAGTAATTCGAACAGTATCCATCAGTTTCCATTTTGGCTAATCCGAAAGGGTCCGAGTACGTCTATTCCAATCTTTGCAAATGGTATATTGAGAGGTTTTATTGAATCAAGTTGTCCTGATGTGAAAGTTGGGGTGAAGATTTCCGTCTTTGGCATTCTCTGTAATGCCACACATATCGGCTCACGCTCCCTTTTAGCCCTGGCCAACAATGCTTTCTCCTTATTCGATCATACGTTTTGGAAAATTCGAGATAACCGGTGGTTCGTGCATTGTGAAGACTGCTTAAGATATCAGGGCGGAGTTTGTTTCGTCACTACTAAAAGCCATTGTTGTCCCATAGAATCATAGTTTCTCCTGTATAGTACATAACTTCTTATTTGATTACTTTGGTAACCGTCACCTTTCTCGAGAGTTTTAATTATGGACTTGAGGTATTTATCTTTTAGCTGCTCTTTAATGTAATCTGCAATAGCGGCAATGGCAGGGATTTCATCAAAGTTCTCAGCTATGGTTTCGGAAAGAGTGTTCTGATAATAAATCAGCGTCTGAATGCTTACGACCATTCTTATAAGCGATGTCCATGTCATACTCCTGCAACCTTAAAGCCCAGCGTGCAAGTCTTCTGGAGGATCTTTGACATTGACTAGCCAACATAAAGAATGGAACGGTCTAAGCTTACCGATAGCCCAATTGACAGCAAGACACTCAATTTCGGTCACTAAGTAGTTCTTTTCGGCAACTGTCAAGGACCTGGATGCGTAAACTATAGGTCTTTCTTTACCACCCTGGACCTGTACAAGTTCTAAACCGATGCTATACCCGCTAGCATCAAAATGAATTTTTGGTTCTACATTTAGAAGAAAATGCCCCCAAACGGGTTCACTGGTCAATAATTTCTTAAGGTATGTGACTACCGAAAATTCGCCGTTTTCGTGAATATTTTCAAAATTCCTTTTATGATTTTATTTTATAGCCCATACATTTAAGATTCCAAAAATATTTTATTTTTGTTTCTACTATATCTAGAAGCGAAGTTATAGCATAATTAGTAAACCGGAAATGAAGTTTACAAAACCGGAAGTAGATCCCTACGCAAAATATTTTTAAGATATAGAATTGAAATTCTCAGAACCTGTTTTATTTAGTTCTATCTGTATTATGAATCAAAATCTAATCTCTGTATATATTTATGTATTTTATGGATTTTTTATGAAAAAAATCATTAATTTTTTTTAAAAATCGTGTTTTTGCATAAAATTTGGCATATTTAAAAAAACTTTCAAAAGTATTACAAATCTTTTAATTTCTAACACATATAAAGATGTAATGCATGTACTGTATAAATATTATTTGAATACATTTGTTAGAATTTTGTGTAACTGCCATTTTTCATCAAAATTTCACTAAAAATGACAATTGTTATAATATATAAAACTCTCCAGAAAACATCAAAAAGTTAAAAAAAAAGTCCAAATTAGTTAAGCATGAAGCTAAAGTGGTCTTGACCTATAAATATGGTGAATTTAAAAAATGTATAATTAGTAGAAAATTTTTTATACTGTATTAAAATCTTTAAATGCATTTTCTGGAAAACTATGTTTTTCAATTTCTTGCTTCATGGTAAAGTTCACTAAAGGTTTTATTTTTAAGATATTTAATTGGAATTTTCAGAAAATGTTTTATTTAGTTTTATCTGCAGTCTAGACTATTATCTAATCTCTGTGTATATATTTATGTATATTATTGCACTTTTTGTGAGAAAATAACATTAGTTTCTTATAAAAAATTGAGTTCTTGCATAAAAAATTACATATTTCAAAAACTTTCAAAAATATTACAAATCTTATAGTTCCAATTATAAATAAGGATGTCATTTATATACTGTATAAATATTATTCAAATATATTAATTAGAATTTTCAATACAAGCCTTACCGTAACTGCAATTTTTCACTAAAATTTCACTCAAAATTCCCAATATATAAAATTATTTTTAATTTTGTGGAAATTGTACTTGAATTCCTAGTTTTATACCCTATTTCAACTAAAAAAGTGTTTATTTCGTTAAAAATTTATATATTTCAAAAAAAGTGCTCTGAAGGTAGTCACATACCGAGTTGAAAATGATTCATTTTGCCAAGTTCCCCAGAAAACGCATCTTTTTTTAACGAGTTATGTAACTGTTTTGCGATACTGGTGAAATTTTAAAAAAACCTCCGTTAATATGACCATAGACCGAGAAATTTTCGGACATCCACAGCAACATAAATAATACGATTCAACTTTCCTTCTATTCTTTTGAGCCATTTCGTATCTCGATCAGTATTTTAAAAATTTAAGGAATCCGACTAGGTTGAAAAAGTGCTTTTTAGGTGTTTGATGTTTGGTGTTGTTTGGGCCATTAGGGAAAAAAGAAATTATTATTGAAAGGAAGAAGACTATCACATAAAACTAGAGAGTTTCTTTAGGTGTTTGATGTTTGGTGTTGTTTGGGCCATTAGGGAAAAAAGAAATTAATTATTGAGGAAGAAGGACTAATACATAAAACTAGAGAGTTTCTTAAGTTCTTTTTACAGCATTTACTTTATCTAACTATTAAAATTATTTTAATTCGTTTTTTGAAGAATGAACTTTTCATGATAATTTGTGCACGAAAAACGGGATATCTTCTAAATAATCCAATCAAATGCAATGAAATTTATAACATATATGCTATGGGCTCTTCAGAGTGTAACAAACCGCAGGTTTTAAGACAGCTACATTTAATCACATTTTACAGCCATTTTTAGCTTAGTACATGCAGTAACTTTGACGAAAAACCATGACCATCAACTTTAAATGCCAGTAAAATATTTATTTCTTAAAATATTTTTTATCCTACGGTTTATGACACTTCAGAGGGATCAAGAAGTATATCAATGACGTTAAAATTGCATAATGTGCAATTTATTTTTATTTATCACGTTTTTCTTAATTTAAAAAAAATCTTGTTTTTGCTAAATTTTCCTAAAAATATTTTCTTTTTTCAAAAAAAGGGTGATACATGTTACTTATTGAATAGTTATGACTTTTTAAGCCTATTTATGTTCTTTAAAACAATAAAATTATTCAGAAAATCAATTTTTGAAAAATGTATCTCCGAACCTAGTCGGATACCTTAAATTCTTCTAAAAGATCCCTTTATCAGTTTTTTCACCATACGTTAAGATATTATCTTTTAAATATAAGCTACTTTATTACATATTCTTACTTTGTTTTCTTTTTCTTGCTCTTTCGTACTCTGAACTCTTTGTGCTAATGCACACACACACACAAAATCACCTTTTCTTAAGGTAGAATTAATCTAAGATCTTCTCATGAAGACGTGAATTGAATAAAATATATTTTGGTTCATAGCTTTCAAGAGAAATTTACATTCAAAATAAGTGGAAGAAATTTAAAAATTCTGTAAGCCAAAGTGATAAGAAATTGTCATATTTATTTAGGAGGTTCTCTAAAAAGAAACGGTGTCATCATGGAGCTCGAGATTGAAAAATGGATAGGAAAATCTTCTTGTGTGTTTTTTCTCTTCCCAAATTTTTGAATTCCTTCCTTTCTAGATTTTATATTTTGGCACCTTTCCCGCACTAGAATAGACAACGCATAAATTCAAAGAAAAACATCTAAAGGTTTTAAATTAATTTTTTAAAAACATCTTCCGTAATTTATGCTTTCTTCACCTTATAGAAAATTGTACAAATGAATATACTTAATGTTTTGATATTTGAATCAAAATTTCGCTAGATTACAAATTTTTTTGATTTTATTAATCAAAGATTTTTTTTATAGATTGAAAAGGGTAGCCCCGGGGGTCCCTACTCCACGTTTTTCCCGTGACCTAGAGGTGTGGGAGTGAATGAAGAACCAAGCGTTGCTTAACAATATCTCTTTATTAAGATCTTAACAAAAAAATCTAAGGATTTAAAAATTCTAACTTAGCGGATCTGAGGTGAAGAGACACAGAATACATACTACCGAATAAGCGTGACTCTGACAACTATATTTTTCAACGCTTTATCCTAATCTCAGTATATACACAGTTATAGACATATAGAAATGGTTCTACCTCTATATCCTAGGTAACAGCAACTCACTCGAATCCTAAATTACTTTTCTTTATCTGGGGTGAAAAGGATCCACCTTGACTTGAATATTTACAATAATGAACTCTTGAATGTGGATAACTTTCATTTTTTTTTAACACCCCAACCACGACTAGCATAATACTTCCCAAAGGCCACCCTTCTTACGCTAAACTTCTGCTATTTAAAAAGGGTTTTTAATTTTAACCACGCTTCGTTCTGGGTTTTTGGGAAAAAAATTTGCCTTTTCCCCCAAAGCCTAGAGGAGTTTTTAGTAGAAAGCGCGATGAGCCCGTCACAAGATATAATTCAGAAACATCAGTTTTTAATATTTTTAATACATAACTATTTGTGGTAAGAAAAATCTGAAAAAAAAAAAACAAAATATTAAAATTCAACCGAAAGAGATACAGGAAGAAGAATGTGAAGAAGAGTCTCTGAACCTCAAATTAAATGTCAGAGACTGCATAAGATGGAGATTTTAAGAACAAGGCTATATTAATAGAATTTAAGTTCAACGAAGCTTAAAAGAAGAGCTGTGAAATGCTATTTTATGTCTTTGACGGACTATGTTCCATTCCATGGCCATTGTAGTGGGGAATGTTCTTGCCATTATCAAACACAAAGCATACTCAAAAATGTTGCAGAATTCTGAAATAAAAATTAATTTATTATACAAACAATCTAAGCTATTTGCCCTTCGAAATTGTCTCCTCTTGAATTCACGCAAGTTTCCAACGTGCATGTAATTATTGCAATGAAAAATACTTCAGGGATTTTTTTTAGAAAACTGCTTTGTAGCATTTTCCAATAATTATTTCTAATTATATTATTATTATTTCTCAAGTTCTGATACGTTGTCTCTTAAATTTTATTTTTAGCCATAGGAAAAGATAAGAATCAGCAAATAAGTTTTCGGCAAGTAGATTGGATGTACAAGTGTCCCAACAGCATGTTTGTAGCAGTATGCAAGGTAATTTTTGAACAATGATGATCGATGTGCAGGGGCGTTATCAGGAGCTAAAATTAAATTTTTTTAGCATAATATTTCAGGACAATTCCTTCTAACAGCCTCTAGTAAGCTGTAAAAAAATTTCAAGTCAACTTAATTCACCGCCTTGTCTTTTAGGGTGAATGATTTGGTGAATGTACTCAGTGTTTTCATCTGTTTCATCACTTGCCCAGCTGCCACGTGGATCCTCAACATTTGCATAGCCTTGATGAAAAGTCTTGTGATATTTGGAAAGTTTTTTTATTGGTTCATTCCCACGTCTCTTTTAACATCAAAAAGCTCATGCCTCATCGGAAAGGTCTCAAAAGGTGTTTAAACACACAAAACACAAAATGCATTGCTTACATGTTTTTCGTAAATCGAAAACCCGTCAATACAAAAAAATAATCTAAATGAAAACGCTTTCTCTATTCAGTGACAGATTAAATAAATACACTGCTGGCCACCGTAAATGCAACACCAAGAAAGACAAGAGATAGCACAACAAAATTTATTTTGTAGATAACATGTTGACCAAGTGTATCAAATGATTAAATTTACAGACTTCTGTGAAGGGTTCCTGAAAGAATCGTAGCCAGGTAGCCGCCATTTTTTGGAGATCACCCTTTCCCACACACCCGGCATTGATTCAAAGAGACTTTGAATGTGTTCTTGGGGGTAAAAAACAAACCAAGTAGCTTCCCCACGTTGCCAAATTTTATCTGGTGTGGCAGCTGGAGTGTAATCTGGGTCAATCGTTGAGCAACCATGGAGCACATGTTTTCTATCGGTGAAAAAATCCGAAGAAGGGGGCCGGGGGGAAGCAATTCAATCTGGTGATTGACGAAGAACCTTTGGGCAATGCGTGCCATGTGGTCCGCTTTAAACCCTTTGAAATATGGCGGAAGCCCTGAAGGTAAGGAAAACAACTGCCAACACCTCGGAGATGTGGCGGGTTTTAAGTACCGGCAATGCGTACTAGGGGTGTGCGAGGTGATATCAATACCCCCCCATACCATAATACCCGTGCGGAAAAGTGTGGTGGTGCAAACTCAGCTGTTCAGCATCCTCTCCCCAGGGTGTCTCCAGACTCGATCCGAACATCGTGGTGTTAAAACAGGCGTGACTCGTCGTAAAACAACTTCATTCCATTCTGCTCCACACCTTCTTTCATGCACCGTTGGCGGCGGTGACGTCTGTGGTTCTGTGTCAAGGGTGACCAAGCAAGGGAGTCTTGCGGACGACCCTCTGCTGTGAACGGCGTCAAAATGGTACGCGCGCCCTGAATAATGCGTTACAGACTCAAGTGCTGTGCTATGGTTCTGATGGACTGAGCTATCCGTCACTGCCATGCGCACAGTTTGCCTTTCCCCCGTGAAGTGGTGCACTGAGGTGGATGCAATCGACCCGTCGGTCCATCGTACCCCCCCTAACAGTCACATCTGCTTTGTAGTTTGGTTTCGTCCAACACGACTACCGTTTTCCCTAAAAAGATAACCCCTCTCGGTAGGCCACTATCCCCTCTTTCGAACCCGTATACTTGATCAAAAATGATCGCTGTTTTCCGAACATACGTCGTTTTTGAAAAAACCCGAAAATCACAATTGCGCTTTAAATCTTCGAAATCTCGAAGCCCTTAAAAGCGCTTTGGGGGACGCCACAGGCGCGCGTGATGTTGTCTGGCTGAAATTTTAATCATTTGCATATCTCACCTCCGTTTGGATCTTAAAATTTTATTTTTTGCATTCTTCCTTCAGGGTGCTGCATTTAAGGTGGCCAGCAGTGTAATTGAATAACTTCCCACCTTCTCACTAATGATTACAAGGTCGCACCAAAAAATTTTTCCTTTGATTATTGATGTCACCAAAAAAGCTCCACTTCTATTGCAACAACTAAACTCTCCTGAAACTACAAAGCAAATTGGCAGAACTTTTTTCGGTGAACCAGCAATGTGCTGCGTTTAGTGACTTCGCTCAAAATCGTATTAAAAATACTGTATATAACATTGTAATCAATTTCAGTTAATTAAATTGCTGTAGTATTTTTAAGAATGGCTCTCTTGTGTTGCTTTATTAATTAATTAATTTAAGAATAATAATAGTAATGCAATTTCGATCCTAGCAAATTATTCATTCCGGCGACGAAAAACGAATTCACAGAAAATAGTGAGTAATGTATGCTTCTTTTTCATTACTCGTCACGTATTATTGATGTCTGTGAAAATTGCAGCACCATCTAATCGTTCAGTTCTGAGAGATTTCTAACTGTATCTTATATACAGAGTACGCCAAAAGTTCGCTTAAATTTAAAAATTCTTAAAATGGAAGAAATGACGACAAAGAAGTATGGTTTTCAAGAAAGTGATCAGAAAAAAGTTGGATTTTTTATAGTGGCAAAAATATTTCTATTTAACCTCCAGAACATTGCCCGACACAGTTAAGCCGGCCAATCACTTTATCCTCACAAAAGTTATTCATCAGGAATTGTTTTACTGTATCAACATAGTACGGGGGGTGCGCCATTTTGCATGAAGCTTATTACAATTAACACACCTCTTTGATTTAACGTGACACGACTAAAAATATTTTTGCTGCTAAAAAAAATTGGAATACCTTGTGAACTTTTTCTTGCAAATCTCACTTTTTATCATTTCCTCTTTTTTATGAATTTTTAAAGTTAAAACGAACTTTTGACTTCAGCTCATACAAGAAATTCAAATAATTTTTCCGTTAACTTTAAAACGGGATAAACTATGATAATTACTTACTTTACCTTACATTATAATAAATAAATATAAAATAAATATTACCTCCATGATAAAAATATCAACGATTACCAGCAAAAATTTCAATTAAGGACTTAGTTCGTGCATTCTTAACGGGTACATTTAAAATGTATTTCATAAAATAAAACACTACAACAGAGAATAGCTATTTTTTACGTATCATCCAATGTCTAAACAACAACAAGATATAACTCAGAAAAAAGAACAAATTTTACATTAAACTAAATTTTATTCCAAATTTATTTACATGCAATAATTCAACATATTCGGATATCAAGACAGAATAAAATACTCGTATGCTATGAATACCCCCTCCCCCCTCTTTACATTGATAGAATTGCCAGAAATATATGATAAAAAAAAAATCTGATGATAAGACTCAAAGTAAGAACAAAACTCATTTAAACTTAAGCATTCTGCCAAAATCTTTTTTCTTGTAATTGTTAAACGTATTTGCCTAACAAGAGAGAACATGTACTATAAATTTAAAAGAAAAGAACTATTTACGATCAAAGGGGAAAAATGAAAGGGAAAAAAAATCTGATCAATTGCCCTTTTTGTGAACAAGGAAGAGGGGATGTAAAAAGGTGCCTTGAAAAATTCCCTCTAATGTCAATCATTGGACATTTTATTGAAATTCTTAAGAGAGTGTTTCTTATAGCTAGAATCTCTGATACCACTTTTTTAAATTTTTTTTTATTCAAACAGTATTTATCAGTGAGAGGTGAACATTATTGCAATTTATAAGATAGTTAAGTTTCTTTAAGATATTTATATATATTTTTACAAAATGAAAGAAACTACAAGGAAAAGGTACAGCGGATTACAGAAAGAAATTGTACATCTGATTATTTGTAAACATGAGGTATATTTTTATTTTACCTTATATTTAAGCTTATATTTTTATTATATTTATATTTTATTTTACCTTAATTTAAGGATTATTTTTTTCTGTGTTGACAAAGTTTAACGGAAATATTTTTGTATTATAGTTCAATAACGCATCTAGTTGAAAAGTCTGGTTCTAATCTTTGACACAGAAATTTCTTAAAGTACCAAATACACAAACAACAAAGCTAAAAGGGAAAAAAAGTAAAATTAAAAAATATTCCCAAATTGATTGTTTGTGAAAACTGTTATGTGTGTACAGTAATAAAACTATTAACTGTTATTTCCTCTTTTTCCTCCAGCATTCATCAAGATTGTAAAAAATAAAAAAAATACCAAAAATTGTTTTTAAATAAAACTTTTTCACTTCGCTTACTTTTCTTCAGACTGTAATAATTGTCTTTCCACTTCTTTGAAATCATTTTTCCTAATGATGAAAAGTAAAAGTTCTTTTTTTATTCCACTATTATATTTAAAGAAAAAAAATCCCAAATATTGTTGAAAAGGAAAAAAAAAAAAAAAAATGAAACTTCTTGTCAAAAGATTCTCCTGAATTCTTTTCTTCCGAAGTATTTTTAGATGCATGTGAAAGAATTCGAACTCGCCACTTCTCTTTTCTGCTTTCAATTACTTTTTTTATTTAGTAAAAGTTCTTCAAGGACCATTTTCTGAAATTCTAGTGTCTCTGAAGTGCACTGAAAGCTCAAAGCTCACCGACAGTTTTTGTATTGAATGATTATTTAAAAGAATTTTCGTATTTTGATTTTGCAATAAAATTCCAAATTTACACTAATAAAGGATTTTTTTTTTTTTTTTTTTTTTCCTTTTAATTTTTTAATTTTGTTAAAAATCTTTGGGTTCCCAAAAAACAAAAAAAAAAAAAAAAAACCCCAAAAAACCAAAAAACCCAAAAAAAAAACCAAAAAAAAAACCCAAAAAACAAAAAAAAAAAAAATTTTAATTTTGCTTTAACAGCATTTAACACTGTTTTTTTGTATAAACGTTTCTTTATATTTTTATTTTTGCATTTTTACATGTAGGCTTTTTCTTAGTTTTCCTATAGAGTTTTTTCTTAATATTCTTATCTATGAGAGAAAACTTTTTTCTCTTCATAATTTAATTTTATTTTATTGTGTGGTTTATCATCCATGTATGTTAGAAATAGGCTTAATTTTTCAACATGGCTTTGTTTTTTCTATTATGTCAAAAATTTCTGCTGTACAGGGAAGGTGGTACCATAAAGCAGTTTAACCCTGATTCCTGGCTAATTGCGACAGCTTTAAAACCTAATAGGTTTCCATTTTAGTCCAAAAAACCCCTTTTTGTACCCTTTAACTGTCATGTTTTTGGAATCCCAAATTTTTTTCTTCTTTTTGGGCCCTTTTGGGGGAAAAACTTTTTGACACTTAGTTTTTTTTTTTTTTATTTTATTATAATATATATATATATATATATATATATATATATATATATATATATATATATATATATATATATTTATATATGTAAATCCAACACTTTTTTGTAATCAGGTTACATAAAACGTGTCGTGAATCACCTACACAATTTAGACACACTGTCTTGAGAGAACAAAATGATTTATTACGAAGTAACTGTGGACAAAGTTTTAGAACAATTATAGTATGATATCGAAAAACCCGGAATAATTGTGAATGTGCAAATAAAGATTGTCAATGTAATACTAAAACAATTACTTTTTAAAGTAAAAAAAGAACTGCTTTCAAGGAAACAAATATTTTAAAAGCTTCCGTAATGTGAAATCAGAATAAGAGCAAAAAATATTAAAACAGTAACGAAGTCATGAGTTAAATACATACATGTAAAAGTCGTCTATTCTTCACATCAAACATAGCATATAAAACAAGAGAAAGAAGTACAAAATATTCTTACTATGTGTATTGAACCGCAAATAAGTGTTTATTTTGAAAAGTTCTTATAACTACCAATTCTTTTATGAATTTATGCTTAGTAAGGGTCCTCTCTCATAAATTTCATATTCTTAGCATTCTTCGAATTTCACAGTTAATTTACATTTAAAAAATATAATGCAAATTAATATATGTATACATAATATATTAGAACTATCCTGAAATATATTTACTTCATTTTGATCCAAAGCCCTCTAAAGCCTAGTACTATTCTTAATTATTTTTAATTAGACATCTAAAGAATGTAGTAAAATAATTGTAATCGTAGTATGAAATAGTTCTACGTTGTCATATTTTACAGTGAGCTGATGAGTACTGCAAGCGTTGTTGAAAAATTTCCAGAAATTCACATTTACGTTTAGATATTCTGAAATTTTAAATTGAAAACAGAACGCCTTCTTTCATCTTACGATTTCCTCATACATTTTTATGTTATGGCTACTGACTTTATGATTTGTGAAAGATCTCTTTTCTATGTCATGTCTAGTCCATGAAATAGCTTAAAGTCATCGCATCGTTTATAAGCAAATGTGTTCTCTCCATGCCTTTCTCAATCTTTCCGTGCACGATTGCTATCCATTACACTCTAATCCATATGTGTTTGTGTATTTACATATTCATACATGTATATGTATATATGCTTTTGCGCAACAGAAATTTTAATATAAAAGTATAAAGAATTAAAGGTGAATTATCTCTCTCATGACACTCCTTTCGAGAAAGGTTCATCTTCATTAATTAAGTTACGTTCTCTTACTGCATAAGAATTAAAAAAAAAAGAAGATAAACAGGAATGTGTTCTCTGTACTTTAAATTTACTTCGAAGTTTTAGTTTATACTTGCCATTATTCATTAACGTTAATCAACAACATTAAAGAAAAGCTGGTAAAAGAAGAAAAAAATATTAAGTTAATGAAGAAAGACGTGAAGAAAAAAAAAGATTGTTGAAAACCCTGATAAAGTGGCATATTCGCGACAAGACACTAGTTTGATGTAACCGAAAAGGGGCGTGTTTTGATAAATTTCCTGGAGTGCCTTATCCTTAGAGAAAAACATCTCTAAGAAATTTTCTACACATCTTTCTTCTCAACAAAAATAAACACATTTATTTCCTTCCTCTTCGAATCTAAATTATCACCGCGTTAAGTGAATTGTATTTTTTAAAAACAGAATATGGAGAACATCGTTCTTTTTATATATCCTTGAAACATTTTTTAAAAAAATTTCTAATGAGCCGGGGATTGGTGTTTTACCATTGTAGATCTAGTACATTCCCCGGAAGCTGGTATCTCTTTAGTGAGGCACCGGCCGATACCAATAGCCGGGAGGTAAATTTTTACGACCGGTTTCCCAGAGGGGGGGAACCCAAACTCTGGTGATTTGGGGAACATTTCTTGAAATTTAATTTTGCCGAGAGCAAACAAGCCCAAAAAGGTTTCTCAAAGATCTTTTACATGCCGCATAATCGTTATATGGACGCGGGCATTTTCTGCACATAAAAAATCCACCGACTTGAACCGGGGTCGAGTGGGGGGTGGTAATGGCGAAATTTCCGGGGTTTTTGGCGTGGCCCTTAAATTTGAGCCATGGTCAAGGATGTTTCAAGATTCCCCCCCCTCTCCTTACTCCACACCACACCAAGGGAAAGGGGATTTTTGGGCCCCGGCATTTTTAACGTGCATTACCCCCCCCGGCAATCTGTGGGTACGGGCCCTAAAAGTTTTCCCCGCCCATCCGATATGTTAAAAGGGCTACGTGGCCCTGACCGGATTACCAGAAACCTTAGGCAAAAAGGTGCGACAAACCACAAACTAGCCTGTTCCTTAATATATATATATATATATATATATTATTACTTCACCCGGGATGTGTGAAGTATAAATTAAAAACTTTTAATAAAATTAAACGCTTTTTTTTTTTAACGACTATAATAATTTTCAACAACCAGTGGTTCTCAAAGTTTTAAATTTGGACCCAAATTTTAATCAAAAATTTTCCTTTTACCCCTTTCCATAAAATTAACAATGTTTTGGAATTTAAAAAATTTTATACTTTTTACGCTAAAGCTACAATGATTTTAACCCTTTTAAATGTCAGGGGTTAGAAATTGTTCCCCCCGCTATTGTGCTTGTCCCCCCCTAATATAACTTTTGTAGAAAGTGTTCCGATTTAAGTGCCTCTTTTTTCAATTTCAACCTAGATTCATTGAATTTGTTATTGTTTTGACCATTGTTATTAAAATAAATATTTTTTTTTTTATGGGTTGGTTTTATTTTTTCTTTAGAATTATCAACTTAATTTTTTGTCGGCATCCCCCCATTTGGCCTACGCCCCAATTTTTGTATATATGCGTTTTTCAGCCAAAAAAGTTAATTGTCCCGGGCATATATATACGCCGTTTAATTTTGATCTTCCTTTTTACTTTTACCCCTAAAAAATTTTTTTCCGAAAGGGCCCTTAATGCAAAAAAGGGCTTTTGCAGAGTTTCGGGATTTTTTTTTTCAGATGATTTTTTTTATTTTTTTCCCTCTTTTCCCCCCCCTTCCAAAAATTCGGGGGACACAGAGCATCTATGTGGAAAACGGTGTTCATTGGGGACCAAATTGCGTAACTGTTAATCAGCAGGTAATGGATTATATAAGCGTCAAATTTTAAATAATTGAATTTTTGATATAATTTTATATATGTCGCCCAGGGGGTCACTGGTCTTATTGAATATGTTTTTTAGTATTGTTTTTATATAAAATACTTCTTTCAGTACTAATCTTTAAAAGTGTATTATATCGTAAAAATGAATTTTTTATCAGAATGTTTTTTTTTTTATTTTCATATTTTAATTTTTAAAAAAACCTTTTTTTTCGATTTTTCGCCCCCCTCTCATAATTTGCCCAGGGGCCCCCCCAGTTTGAGAACTCAACTAAGAAAAGGGGAAGCCAGTTTAATAACAATTTGATTAAATCCCCAAGCCCCCTACAAAAAATGCCCTTCCGTCCGCCCCTTTTTCTTGCCGGGAGAAAGGTTTAAAATTCGGATTTGCTAAAAAGTGTTTAAAACCAATATACGGACCCATATTTATATAAAACATCAGTTTCATCGGCCCCCTTCCCCGCCAATATAATGTATTGAATTCAATAAAGGCCAATAAAGCTAAAAACGACTTTAACCCCTTTTATGCCACCAAGCATATAAAAGTTCCCCCAGCCAAATATTAATTTTCGGGGTATATGCGTCTTTCCCAAAACCCCATCTTTTTTTTCATCAGTGCTATTTATAAAATTATTCCGCGACCAGTGGAATGCAATTAAAGTGATCCTGACAGTGCTTTGCAAGGATTTACTTATTTCAGAGGATTTGCTTTTTATTTTTTCTCCCCTCCTCCCTTAAAACACACATCAAATACGCTCGTCTACGTGGTAGACGGTGGCATTGGGGAGCGAATCACGCAACTTTTAATCGGAAAAGTTAGAATTAATTATAAACCTAAAAATTTATCAAGATAAGTGTTAATACAAGCCATGGTTTCACTGATAATTATCAAACTTGTTCTCCACTTAGTACTGTTAAGTTTATTATGAAAAACATTGCGCAGTAGTGATACATTTATAACTGCACGAGTTACATCAGTGTAAATGTGTACGTTTTTTTTTATTATGTCATAGTATATTTTGCTTTGTTTTCTTTCAGTAAATTAATAATTTTTTAAATAACATTTTGTTTTCGACTTTTCAATATGCTCGCGGCCCCCTTGTAGAGTTATCATGCCCTCCAAGGGGGGCGCGCCCCACAGTTTGAGAAACGCTGGCATAACAACAATTGCCGACGCGTCTCCCGTCTTCCCATTTCACTTGACTTTGAATAACAACTCTCATTAACATAAATCATGTTTCCTCCACAGAAAGGAATTTCATAATCATGCAACTTGATCGATAGAATTTTCGTTAAAGGATTACTAAGAATCACGAATAGAACACTTTATAATTGAGAGTTGAGAGAGAGAGAGAGAGAGGAGAGAGCTATATTAACGTAGCACTATAAGGCAACACGAGGACTGTTGACGATGGACCGTAATTATGAGCCTCGTTCAAAGGACGAGGATAACACCTCAGCTGGTGCCCTCTTTTAACTTCCCTTTCCTTTTCCTCCCTTTCACCATATGAAGGAGAGGACATTGAGCCTTAACATATTTAATGCGCATCAACCCCTCTACACTGCTGGTCTTCAGGGGCACTAGGCGCTATTTTTTCTTCTAAAACTCCTTTCTTAGAATATTAGATAGCTCAGCAAGGACAGTTTGAAGCAGTACAATTCATCACAATGATTCAAATCTTCATTAGGCAATGGAAAAACTCCTCAGATATTATTCTCTCTATATTCTGCGTTCAGTATATGAAAACAATGCGAGAAAATATTAAATGTCTCCATTTGGCTTTGATGTTCTGGTTTAGTTTTATCTTGGATAGATATGATTTAATTACTTCTTAAATATACAAGAAAGTAAATCATTTTACAAACAGGCATATTTTGTCAGGATTCCCTTCACCCTTTTACATAGAACAGTTAATTCTAATTGTCTGAGCAAGTAAGTTCTATAACTGAAGGTGGTGGTCAAGGTTTACCAAGGCCAAGGTTTTCGGATCGTGGCTGGCTTGTCACGAGTTCGAGCCCAGTACCGCTGAAAACCTGCCGTGTAGGGGAGTGATGAACGTAAAAACTGTCGAGTGCTCAAACGTCCTCCCGTTGGTGTGGTGTGGTAGTTAGGAGAGGGAATGCCAGCTCAGGTGTCAGCCTCGTCACTTGACCACGGTTCAAAATTACGAGTTCCGTCGCCAAAAGCCCTCGTGTAGCTGAACAGTGCGTCTAAAAAACTGAAAGTTTGTTTCTTTTCATTAAATAATTTCATATTAAACGACTCTACGTAAGAAAGCGTTTTAGATAGAGACATTCACAGAACTATTCTAATTATTTAAATCCACTGTGTCACCCATTCGGTATAAAAGTTAGCAACGCTAACTGCTGCGCCGTAGGGCCCGGGCTCGAATCCCGAAAAAGACATGTATGTTCGTTAATGTATAGTGCCTTTGCAGCATGGGGGTACTCTGAAAAGTCGTCGAGCGTCCAAGTCCTCTCGTGAGGTTGGTGGAAGGACCTGACCACCCCCAGGATGTTTTTTCTTAAAATTGGGATGAAAAACAGGCCAAATCATACTGCCACTTTTGTGGTGCTAACGACAGGCGTCACTTAGCCCTTTACCACGATGGATTTCTAGGGTCTTGATCTGACACCGTCAGATAGGTAGCATTAGTAACAACAACAAATCCATTGTAAAACGTCACACTTGTCGTATATGAATGATATCTCCAGTTATCGTTCTTAAGAAGAAAATATTTGGCTTTGAGTTTTTTCCAAATATATTCACTCTAAATTTCTTTTTCTTTCGCATTAATTAAAATTCTAGTGAAAAGCTTACTAAAAAGTGACAGTTTCAAAAGAAACAAATAAGCGTACAACTTAACAAGTGAGAGCATTTTTTTTAAAGAAAAAACTCTTTGTAATTAAATTTTTTTTTTATAAAGAAAAAAATTCTATCAAGAAACAGCGTTTGGGGTAATGCCATTCAACTTTTCCCATCATTTTCTCTTTTGCCACTGTCAAAGCCATTTTAATGAGGGCTAATTAGGATTTTAATTAGGAACATGAAGTTTGTGTATGTTCGGGGAATAAAGGACCCACGAGGCACAGAGTGTTGTGCTCCAAATTCAATGATTAATGACTCTCATGATCTCCAAAGAGATTAAACTTACATACATTAAGACTTCAGCTTTGATACATAAACATGAGAAAAGTTTTTTAAACTCTGTATATGTCTGGCATATATTACACGTATTCCGCTAATTATATTTGCTCATATAATTTTAAGATTATTGATCGTTAAGAAAGTTTTTAAAAGAGCTTTTTTAAAGTATTTAAAATTGATTGATTGATTGATAATGCTCTTTGGATTCTAGATATTTAAAGAAAATATGTTTTATTTTGAATACAATTTGCCTTAAGAAGTATTTTAACGAAATATGTAATTTTGGGTAAAACTAGATTTTTTAGGTACTGTAGGTAATTTGCATACAATCTGATGGAGCTTTCTGTAAACTAATTCGTTGTTAATAATTGTTTTACTTATATAAGAAAAATACTTGTCCTTTAAAAGTAAGAAATTATACAAGCATATTAATCTTGATTTTTTTACGTCGGTATTTTGCTTATCATTTCCTCGAACTTCAAGTTTTCTCTTCCAAGAACAAGTGTAAAGCCCTCGTGTTGCTGAACAGTGCGACGTAAATATTCAATCAATCAATCAACCAAGAACAAGTGTGGCTGCGGTAGCCGATTGGTCAAGGTATTGGATCGTGGCTGGCTTTGTCACGAGTTTGAGCCCAGTACTACTAAAGACTCTCCGTGTAGAGGCACGATGTACGTTAAATCTGTCGAGAGGTCAAACGTCCTCTCGTTGGTGTGGTAGTTACGAGAGAGAGGGGTGCCAGCTCAGGTGTCGTCCACGTCACTTGATCATGGTTCAAAATTACGTTGACCGTCACCAAAGGCCCGCGTGTTGCTTAACCATTTATATTCATTCAAGAACAAACCTGTGCATCCGGTAGCTGAGTGGTTACAGTTTCTCAGTTTCGAACATGTGACTGGCTCGTTTTTTTTAAAATTTAGTCCTGGTGCTGCTTAAGATTAGGGTTTTTGATTTCCCGTCTTTTTCCATTCCCGATAAATCTCGGGAGCTTAAATGTCATTCGAGAAATTCCCAGAAATACATCAAATTTTTAGAAAAATTGAAAACACATGTTATTTTTAATTGATATCAATAATAATTATATAAAATAAGGATACCATAAATTCCAAAATTTATACTCATTTATACATTCAGCTGAAAAATCAAAAAGTATAAAATATTTTATTTCTTTCTTTTTAAAATGTGATTTGAGAAAACACAAGAATTTATGTTTTTTTCACTTAGCCTAGTTCTTAGATTTATTATGAATAACCCAGCTGCAACAAATGCTCTCTCAGTTTCAGCTGATATGTCTACGGAACTGTTTTCAACCTCACTCAATTTCATATTTGAGGATAGATTTTCAGTTATTTTTCTAACGTTGGTACTAAGAGATAAATAATAATAAATACTTGAACATTTATTTATTACTCGAGTAACGTTCACGTACGTTAAAAATTAGAATTCTTGTGTTTAAGAGATTTTATTTGTGTAACTGATTTCTTGTTAATGAAACTGCTATATTTTTTTGTTATACTTAAAAATAACTAAATTATAATGTAAGAATCACTCAAAAGTTGGGTTAAAAAAACGGAAAATAAGAAAAGTTATGAGATATTTTTTAAAAATATACTCCATCAAATAGTTTTGGGGTTCATTTCTTTTTTCAAACTGCTGATTCTATTAAATAATGTGTAATAAAGACAAGTATCGAAAAAAAAAATTTAAAAATAGCAAATTAAATAATTAGCAATTTTAAGTGTAAGTACTTACGTCATCAGCGTAAATCAAGATATCCTAATTTTATCAGCATAATCGTGCTGGTAGCCAACGGAAAAAAAATTAAGTTCCTTGAAAAACTAAATACTTTTAGTTAGCGAAGCGACGTTCGACAGACAGACAGGAACTGATTAGGTCAAATAGGACTCTTACGAAAATATGCAAACATTCTCCCCAGCCCTATGTCTCTTACTCCACTGTCGCCCAACCGGTATAGAGGTTAGCGACGCTGACTGGGGTGCCATGGGGACTGGATTCGAATCCCGGAGAAGACATGGGTGTTTGTAAATGTATAGTGCCTTTGCGGATGGGGGTACCGTCGAGCCGCAAATCCTCTCGTGTGGTTGGTGGAAGGTGAAGAGAGGTGGGAGGTCCCTGGCCACCCCCAAGGTTTTCTCCCTCCAAATTGGGGTGGAACCGAGCAAAATCTTACTGTCATCTGCATGGTGCCCAAAGCTAACGCTAATGACAAGCGTAAAAATTCTAGCCCTTACCCTCGAAGAATTTCGCGGGCCACGATCTGATTTCGTCTGGCAGGTGGCATTAGTCAGAACACAACCCCACTTCTGGGGAACATTTCTCCATCGAAGGAATTTAGGGTAAAAGATCATAAATTGCAACCATGCTGTCAGCTAAAATTTATATTAGAAATCGAAATCTACAGTCCAGTCAAAACTAGCTACCTCAGATTATTTCAGCCTCGTATCGTTAGCAGGAAATTCCGGGAATACACAATGCATGAAAATCTTATGATTTCCAGGGAACCCGGGATCGCGGGAAAGAAACCCTATTTAAGACCCTCCATGTAAAAGTCTTTAGTAGAAATTCTAAGTCCACGTGTTGGCGTGTTAAAACATTTTGGAGAGTAGGAAGGCAGTTAAAGTATCG
This sequence comes from Trichonephila inaurata madagascariensis, assembly GCA_019973955.1. Taxonomy (NCBI): domain Eukaryota; kingdom Metazoa; phylum Arthropoda; class Arachnida; order Araneae; family Nephilidae; genus Trichonephila; species Trichonephila inaurata. The sequence continues at coordinate 92,148 of BMAV01026851.1, forward strand.
TGCTCGCCACTGAAACAGATTTTAAAATTAATTCGTCCATTGCCTTGACTATTTTAAAACTTTAAAAATTTGTCAGCTGACTTTTCATTTTCTAAAAAAAGTTGTAAGCGTCACAGCTTTTATTTAAGAACCCTAATTGAATTATCCTGCTTTTAAAGGCTATGTAATAAGTTGGTCGTAAAATTATATTAAAAGAGGGTGTACTTTTTTTTTTTTTGCTTATAATTAAACCACTCGAACGGAATTTCTTACGGAATATTCTAACATCTTTAAATCAAATTATTTGATACCACATACATTTTTTGTAGCAAAATAGTGTTAAGTTTTCAGTAAAACAATCATACAGGAATATAAAACAAACAAATAGCAAATATGTAAGTTTTCTTGTTGCAAAACAGTTTTTAAGAATAATTGTTGTTGTACTGGGATACATATGAAAGACGTGAGATAGATGAAAAGAAACACATAGCACAATCACAGAAGAATACAGATTTTATTACAAACGATGATCTCAGCCAAGAACAAGAGAGTGAGACATAGCCATCCTATGATGACTATGTCTGGGGTGATTCGCGTAAGCTAGAGGTGTGGGATGATCTAAATGATGTGACATTATGTAATTTTAACACAACTTTTTATTAAGAATAACTTAAATTATTTAATTCTAAATAACAACTTTCTTAAAGTGAAAATGGTTTCTCAACAATTAAACCTTATATTCAAGTCAGATCGCACAACTAGAACACTTATCTTAATTATATTTAATTAACTGTCTAATCTTAACTTCCTATACAAAATATTACCTTTTATAGAGTCACCTTCCTTCCTAGGTTGGAAGCTTTTAATTCCTATTATGTTAATTGTAGGAGAGATTACACAAAGCTTTCTCTTAATCCTTATTATTAATGGCGATGAAAGCGTATCCTTCTTCCAGAGCTGTAGGACGTCTAACCTTTATTCCTAACAATTCCACTCAAGTTATCTCTAGGCTTGCCGTTCTATCTCCTCACCAAACTTTCTATCCTTTTTAAAGTATATCTCATTTGCATATTCGATTCGTTTTCTTCTTGGTATTGCTGGAAAAGGTTTTGCTATTAATCGTGGCTGTCAAAGAATCCTATAGGAGTTATGTTAGAAGAAGAACGCGAGAGACGTCACAACCCTCCAGTTGTGGCCATTAAGAAAAAAAACGTTATTTATTTAAGGGTTCTCACGTTCTTAATAAATATGCTCAAATTTTTTATTTCTGAATCTCTTCGCTTTCTAAGTTTTATTTAAATTTTAATCTTGAATCCTCATTTTAACTTTTATAATTTCCAATATTTATCTTTGACTTTAATTTTCATTACTTCATCATAAGAATTTAAAATTTAATATTCAACTCTAATTTTAAATTTAAACTCTCGTGACACAAATTTTTTTTCCATTAACTAGGCCAACATTAATAATTGCTGCTTAATTATTGTTCACTCTCACTCTTTTACATATATACCTTTAAAGTAACTATACACTTAAATTTTCTAGAACTTTTCCTGCGCGCAGACCCAAAATTTGCATCTGTATCATCCTTTCATATGGAGCTGGCATTTCCTGCTCCATTTTTCCGTGTTGAAGTTATCTATCATCTATTGCTACAATTTTCAGGGTCTGCTGCCCCTGAAATGAAACTCTGAGTTACTGTTTCCAATTTATGCTTACATAATACCAATAAGTTTTACAATTTTATGCATTATATATTATTTGTAAATCACAATAAATTTTCATCTTCATCCCCACATCTGGTTCCAGCCCCAAATGAGCGCGCGCAGCCGTTATTAGTTATTGTTATGCCCTGACTACGCCGCGTTTCCCCGAACCAGATGCTCAAGTAATACGGAACAATACAACAACATATATATATACACATATTATACAATTACAAAATTTTTCAATAAACCATTAAAACAAATAACCATAGGAATTGTCGCATTCACGAAGTCATACACATCGAAGCAAACAAATGTGTAATTACAATTGTTTTCTCCAGAGAAAATTTTAACAAGTCAAAAGTTCAAAAATAAATATACACTCATGGTAGTGTCAATCCTTTTGCTTGGCTTATAAATTTTAAACACCGCCCGAGACTTCTTTCTTTTGCAATAATTCTTCCGACCACTTGTTGAAGATCATAAAAAATGAAAACAATACATCCTGATTTTTATATTCGGTCCTCTTACCATGACGTCCAAAGTGATGAGGTGCTACCACCGTTCTTTTCCTCTTTCTTTCCTCGGTTGCACTGGAATTCCTTATGATGATTGCTGCAGGGGCTTGTAATCTCCTTTGTCGGCTTTTCCTTGCTTTCCCTGTTAAGCTTCTTGGTCGGTCGGGACTCCTGATCGTTTCGGCGTGACGCAGGTTGTACGTCGGTCCATCTTGAACTCCAGTTGTCTCCTTCTTGTTCTTCTTTCTACTTATATAAATAGTACTGGATGATAAAAGGTCTTTTGGTTATTATTATTGTGTCCCTTTTTTGTGCCACTTTCTGTGGTCCACTTGCCCCTGGGATCTTATATGATCTCTTCATTCCCTTATTGAATTTTGCCTTTTACTTTTCCCTGTCGTTCTTAAATGAACTAGGAAGCGATCTGACCAGTGATTCGCGTTTATCGGTCCTATCTGTATTTTTATATTGTTTTGATTGGCGATTAATCCTTTTGCCTCTAACTTACGCGTTTCTCACCGCAGATCTTTCTTTCCCATAGTGTGACTCATATATTTAACTCTTGATGTACATTTTTCCGAAGTACTAGTTTCCTGACGTGATTCGATACTGTTTGGGCTACCTGTTCTAATCCTCGACTCACATTTCCTATGACGATATATATTCTTATTTGATCCACGTTAACCGTTAATCTTTTTCCTGATTTCCATATTACAATATTATTGCTATTTCACTTCTAATACCTATAAGGTCCTTCAAATTTTTGTTTACATTTAGCGCAGACTTTATTAGCTGCTGAACCTAAAGGGTGTGTTTCACAAGACCCAATCATTAACCTTAATTTTTATATCTCTCTTCTCGTCTATTATAATATCTTTCCCACCTTCCTGTTTAGTTTTCGTACTTAGTCTGTCTTCTGAATAATCTTTCTATATTTGTACTTTGAAATCCGAACCTTCAGAAATCATAACTAATTTTTGAAATGGGGGTAATCAATTTTCGACCCAAAATAATTCAGCAGGTGATTTTCTCCCTGTTGTTTCATTTACCGTTCAGTAATGAATAGCGTAAGCAAACTCACGTAAGAATTGATCCTTAAGTATCGTAAGTTGATCATTAACATGATTTGCAGTCATTTGCACTATATCTCGATTAACTCGTTCTGTCCTATTTGCTTGCGGCCTATATGCAACAAAGTCTTCACATGCCTTATGCCTAATCTTTTCACTCTAAGTGCTCAAAAATTTAGGATATAAATTGGGGACCATTATCACTTATTAATTTTATTGAGCTCCATAACGCGATATTATAAAGTTATCAAAAAAATATCCGCTATTATACGAGACGAGGCCTTTTAGGAGGTATAATTTTCAGCCCATTTGCTGAAATGATCGGTTATTACTAAAATATAGCGATTACGTCTTATTCTAGATATAGATACGGCCTAACAAATCTTTAACCTCACTATCTCATTTTGGATAATTTGGATATAATTGGATTTAATCGACCAGCTGGTAACGCGTTTTTATAGTTATTAACTTGGCACATATGGCATGTAGAGACGTATTGATCAATGACTTTCTCATGTACGGAAATAACAAACGTCCCGAATTTTATGATACGTTTTAAATCTTCCTATGTCCAGCTTTCATTGGCCTGTCATGAAATTCCTTCTCATTATTTCATTCCTTAAAGATTTTGGAATGTATACACGCATTTCACCTAACGACGTTGCGTTTTTCGCATAAAAATAACAGTTTTTCCTCAATTAGACGGAAATCGTGGGACCAATTCTCATATATCGTTGCATTAACCGAGTTATTTCCGGGTTTTAAATATCTATAGATATGACCCAATTTCTGGGTCATTTTTCTGTGTTATTAACTGTTACCGCGCAAGTACTAAATCCCTGATTATGGCAATAACTAACTTTTGCCATTATACTTCTCCACGGGATTCCTTGAAAAGTATGTCAGCCACTGCATTTTGAGTTCCCGGTCTATGTTCCCATTCTGTATTAAATTCTGCTAATTTGAGTGCCCATCTAATCATCCTACCTCGACAAATTTTTGCCATGTGTTAGGCGTGTTAAGGCAGCGTGATCTGTTATTACTTTAATTGGCATCGTTCCTACAATATGTTCTGAATTTGTTCAACGCCCATACTACTGCTAGACATTCTCTTCGGTTACCGTATAATTCTCTGCGTTGTTCAGTGTACAATGTGAAGCAAATATAACGGGTCTGTTTTTGTTGATTAAGCACTGCTCCCAAACCGATTGAACTGGCGTCTGTAACAACTCAAATGGCTCCTGAAAGTTTGGTAATTTAAAACTGGCGCCTTTGTGCCAATGCGCTGCCTTGACCTTTCGAATGCCTTTGTGCCTATTGACCAGACAAATTTTTAATTTTCGTTTAAGATTATAAAGTGTTCACAAAGATCCGCATAATTTTTAATAAATTTCGCGTACCACCGGGGACATACCCAAAAACTTGGACACCTCTTCTTTGAGTTATTACGGGGTGAAAGTTTCATCTCTGGCTCGAACTTTTGTCTCATCCGTTTTAATTCCTTCTTTACTAATAATACTCAATCCTAAATACTTCTCAATTCATCGCACCCAAATTTACATTTATCTTTATTTAATGTCAATCCTGCATCTTGCAACAACGAAAAACCTCCTTTAAATGCGTACCAACATGGTGAGTGAATGATGGAGACGAGATTATCACGTCATCCATGTAAACACCTCACAAACCTCCCCTATCACCGAAGTTTTAGGATTATGTCAATTGCCTTTGAAAAAATTTTGAGCTGCTCCTGATAAACCGAATGGCATCCGCTTGAAAGCATAAGTGCCACTTTTTACTACAAATGCGTCTTAACAATATCACTGGGGTTTACTGCCATTTTGTACCCACTTCTTAGATCAAGAGATGACATTATTGTTGTATATGGATGTCTGTTATTAAATCATCTATTAACGGTAAAGGGTATCGTGGATACTGTGATCGAATTTAGTTTTCTATAGCTTTCACTTCCGCAAATCTATATGCTTCTGATTATCCGGTGGTAATCCATTATTTTCTTGCATAACACAATCCGGTGACGCGCGTAATGGGGATTTCGAATCTGGAACAATTGTTTCTTGTAACATTTTTTTGTATGTGAAAATCAATTATTGCTTGCTTTGTCCGGTCGTACCTATATGGCCGGGAAGCTACTGGTGGGTTATCTCCCGTGTCAATTTCATGGTATAAAACATGAGTAAGACCTGGTTTGTCTGAGAATAATCCCTTAAAACTACTAAACAAATTTTGTAGTTTTTGTTTTTCTACCTCCCCCAATTTTGTCTTAGATAAATCTATCTCAACCTTTTCCCTCTTTTAATTGGTTCAACCAATCTTATTTATTTGAGTATAATCTGAATTTTCAACGATTTTCGATCAAAATCTAAAAATACCTTTTGATCCATCCTTATAAAATCAACACCTAGAATACATGGGTATTCTAAATCCGTCAACACATGAAATGACCCTCAATTTTTCAAATTGTCTGATGCGAATATCCACCTCTACAATCCCCATACAGCCTTGGCATTTCGCACCCTGTGCTGTTATTGCCTGGGCTCGCGATTTTAATTTGCTTATAAAAATATTTTCTATATACTTCTTCCGATATAAATGATTTATCTGCTCCGGTGTCCCATATAAGGCTTCAAAAAAAATGTGTTATTTAATAAAAATAGGAACGTGGGGAAGTTCTACGGGTGATATAGCCATATCGGAGAAAAGCTTAATTGGCGTTTCTCTTTGTTGATACTTTTGAGGTTCATTATCTTTAACTTTTAAAATATTTTAATCGTCCCCTTTGCATCCTATCGCCTCGACTGAAATTCTCCTCAAATTTTGAACCCCTCTATTTCTACGGTCCTCTATTAAAATTATCATTTCGTCATTTCGAAATTGGTAACCCCGTTGTTGAATCTCTGATCACTATTCTGAAAAATCTATTCCTCGAACCCCTCTATTACTTTGACGGCTATTCTCATAAAAATCATTTCTACCGTTATTTGGCTCCACGTGTCCAACCTTCAATTTCCAGTTTTACCATTATCATCAAAATTAGGCATCCTATAAGCTGTTTTGACCTCGTCTTCTACATTATTATTATTCTTGTGAACCCCTTTAATTTGCAAGAATACCTCTTCGAATCTCTAGCTAAGACTTCCAAAAGTTGTACCGTGTTCTGCGAATTGCGCACTTCCACATAGTCCTGGATTCGTGGGTTCGAGTCGAACTAAAATTGGCGATCCACCACCAATTCTTCCTCCTGGGACATTTTCCTCCCTAGTTCTAAATGTTTCTCTAATTTTAATATTCATACACGAAATCAGTGGGTTCCTGATTTCTTTCCCCTGCTGTGAAGCAAAAATCTTGCTTCCAATTCTTTCTATTTTTGACCGCGGAAAGGCTCTCACAATTCAGCTTTGAGCTGGAAAAGGAAATCCGTGGCTGTATTTTAACTAACATCGATCCAAATATTGAGTACCAATCTTGAGCCTCCTTCCTGAGATGACTTTTCAAGTAAGCACATGACAGATTACTTGGTATTTCAAGTAACTATATTTGGTTCTCTATTGCTTCTAGGAACTCTAAATGTTCCTCTGACCCTGAAAAATACATTTCAGGTAATACATTACATCCACCTGCATTACCTAACCCAGAATTAAAAGTCTGTTGAGACATAGCCATCCTGTGATGACTATAAAACGGGGTGACTGGCGTAAGCTAGAGGTGCGGGATTATTCAAATGATGAGACATTATGTAATTCTTAACACAACTTATTAAGAATAACTTGCAATTATTTAATTCTAAATAACAACTTCTTAAAGTGAAAATGAGCCAACAATTAAAACCTTATATTCAAGCCAGATCGCACAACTGAACACTTATCTTTAATTATATTTAATTAACTGTCTAATCTAACTTCCTATACAAAAATATTACCTTTTATAGAGTCACCTTCCTTCCTAGGTTGAAGTAATTCTATTATGTTAATTGTAGAGAGATTACACAAGCTTCTTAACTCTTATTATTAATGGCGATGAGCGTATCCTTCTTCCAGAGCTGTAGGATCGTCTAACCTTTATTCCTAACAATTCCACACTAAGTTATTATCTCTAGGCTTGCCGTCTTCTATCTCACCAAACTTTCTATCCTTTTAAAGTATATCTCATTTGCACTGGATCTGTTTCTCTGCTTGGTATTGCTGAAAGGTTTGCCATTAATCGTGGCCGTCAAAGAACTTAGGGAGTTATGTTGTAATAGAAGAACGGCGAGAGACGTGACAAGAGGGCTAATTGCTTTCCTCTTTGGAGAAGGGAATCCATTTCAGGCGAAAGCCCGATTTCATTTCCCCATGCCTTACTCGGGATTCGAGCTTTTGTGAACCCACTGATTACAGTTGAGAGTATAATAAATTTCACTCAATGTGCGGCGGCTTAAGAATAATTTTAAACACACACACAGAATGTACAATATAAGATATTTTTTTTTGTTTAAATGAAATATTAATATTCAGTCTTATTACAAGTAACTGCTGATTTACTGCATGCAGATTGATGATTGTTAAATTGCATTATTTGTAGGGTCTCATTTTATGGAGCATTTTAATAAGCGTGGGCTATAATTTCTAGTTTAAGCAAAAAACCACTCTATACAACAACAACAACAACAAAAAAAAGAACGACGCACTAAGAACGAGTTGTCCGGTAGAGATAAAATTGGTGGGTAGAACGATTATGCAGAGAATAGAAAATGATATTAAAATTTCAGAAAAATTGAATTATTTATTTCAGAGTTACATAATTACAAAGTAACGGACTCCTTAAGGCATTGTTTCAATATTGTAAGCGCCCCCGGGGGTGGGCGCGATACCCCTACGAGGGGCGCGAAACATATCGAAAATAAAAGATTAAAAAATAATTAATTTACTGGAATGAATTAAAACAAAATACTTTCAGACATAGTAAGAAATGCACTTTTACTCTGGATATATAATTTATAGGCGATATAAGTCGTCTCAAAAATAAAAACTTCTTCAATACCTACTAGCTATCTTTTGATCCAAAACCAAATAAAAAACATTTATTTTATTTGTTGTAATCTCGATAAGTGATTTTTTCTTACCTTCAGAAAAAACAAATCCAGACCCAGAATAGAAAAATTTAGGAACATGAAAAAATTCATCACTGTGTTTATTTTTGAAATATTGCAGTAATATTATAGTTGTAACTGCTTTTGCGGATCTATTTGACCTTCTGCTATTGGTACAGTTAGTTATGACCCCTCTCTTATATATGTGTTTGTTTCTCATTTAGGAAATTGTAAGTACGTATTTATTTCTGTGTTGCGCTTTTTCCATGCAAAAGAGTTTTATGATATTTGGAAAATCACGGGAGAGCACTTTGGAGGATTACGTGGCCAAGACTTTAACCCGGAAGTGGTCGCAAAGGAACACACAGATCGGCTATAGAATCGTTAATTCTGGCAAAACGATTTAAATGTTACCAAAGAAAAAATTGAAAAGTTCTGAAAGTAGGTGTAAGTTTGTTTCCTCTTTACTCAAATTATTCTCTGAATCACGATTTGTATCGTGTACAATAAAATAATTATATATATATAAAAAAGAATTGGGTGACTCCACAACCCCGCTCAGCGTATCGAGTACGCGCTCGCTCCTGCAAAACACATGTTGAAGTCTTTTCGCTTTAAATATTAAAAATAATACAATTATTCTTCATAAGAATTTTAAATTATTCTTCATTATTTAACATCAATTATAAATGTTAATTTGTGAGGCTTAAAATTACAATTCGCTTAAAACTAATTATAATTGAAGCAATATATTTAAAAAATCATTTTTACATTTTGTAAACATTGTCGCGCACTTGGCTTTACTCTCCTTACAATTCAGCTATTATATCAATAATGTTTTATTTTCTTATAAATGAACCTCGTGCAAAGATCGGACACTTCAGCCGGTATACTTTAATGTATCAGTGCTGCACAGAGTATTTTATAACTACTAATTAATACTAAATTAAGAACAAGTTTAATAAGTATTAACGAATTGCATGTGGGCTTGTCTTGAAAAAGCAAAGTTTTATATGAATGCTTATGATTAGAAATTAACCCCTCTGAGTTCTTTTTCTATATTTAGCTGATATCTATATTTTTGTCTTCTAAGCAGCCAAATTTCCATTTTGCAATATGTTCACTTAAAATTAGAGAAAAGGAAAATAAATACAATAATTATCCTATTACTTAATTTTTCTTTTTTTTTGCTTAAAAGTAACATATACAAAAATTTAATACTTACGTTATTTATTTGTATGGTTTATACTAAGATCGCGTATTATAGCTTAAGCGTCAAAGTGCATTATTACGCATTCACTACATATTAATTACACAAGGGGGCGCGAAATATTGTGATTAAAAGGGGGCGCCAGCATTGAAAGTTTGAGAAGCACTGTCTTAAGGTATTCCCCCACTTCTAATCTAGATTCAAGCTGCCACACGACGTAGCATTGAGTGATAAAGCTTCCTTATGGTCCCCTGCGGTATTTCTTGCCAAATTTGCTCCAATTGTCGGCTCATGTCATCAACATTCCATAGCAGATGCACAGTCGCCTTCTTATCATAATCCAGACATGCTCGATTGGAGAGATTTGGCGAACTGTTTGGCCAAGGAAGCGTTTGGCAAGCTGTAAGACAGTTCATATCAGCACGTGTGGTATGTGGTTTGACATTATCTCGCTGAAAATACGGGCAGGGTACTGCAAAAGGAACGGTAGCAAACAATTTTCAGAATGTCGTCGACGTACCGCTGGGCTGTAAGTGTGCCTCTAATGACGCCCAAAGGGGTAAGGCTATCAAAAGAAAAGGCACCCCAGACTATAACACCTGTTTAAGGAGTGGTGTCGCGTGCAATAGTGAAAGCAGAATAGGCACGCTGCCCTAGATGTCTCCAGACACGTCTTTAATGATTTTCAGGATATAGTTGAAGTGGGATGCGTCGTTAAACATTACACGTCCCCAGTCAGCATGATTACAACTTGATTGAGTCAAACACCACTGTAATCTGGCTCGACAGTGTGTAGGCGGGATTGGCTCTTAACACAGCGGTCGTTTCGAGCGTAAACTTAGGTCTATCAGTCGTCTGTGGATGGTTATGATGGACCCTTGTGTGTGGGTCGCACGTCTGATGGTTTATTACGATGAATCAGGCGCTGTGAATGCTGGTCTTACAATCAATCTGATTTCCCTATCTGCCGTGGCCGTAAGTCGACCGTTATCATCATGACGCTGAAATCTGCATTGTCCACCCGTTCTTGCCAGTATCTTCTAATGGCCGCATCCTTCAACCAATATGACGAGTGATTCTCCGATTTGCTGAATGAATGAATATTAACGTCTATTATCAGCTACACGAGGTCTTTTGGCGACGGATCACGTAATTTTGAACCATGGTTAAGTGACGTGGACGACACCTGAGCTGGCACCCCCTCTCCTAACTACCACACCACACCAATGGGAGGACGTTTAAGCTCTCGACAGATTTAGCGCAAGTGCTGTTCTACACGGTGGGTCTTTAGTGGTACTGGGCTCGAACTCAGACAAAGCTGCCAGCACGATCCGGATACTTATACCACTCGAGGTCGCACCTGATTTATGCTGAACCAGTCTTTCAATCCAATTGTACGACCTCTTTCAAACTCTGACAGTTGCTCGTAAGAGCTCCAATCCTTTTTTTTTTAGTCGTTGAAAGGTATCCTAAATTGCAATGCAAGAGAAATTTTGACCATGGGATTGAGAATCATTTGTATAAACACCTGCTGAGTGCGCAGTTCCGATGCGCTGTAGCTCCAACATTTCCTCCATTGGACACCGAATTTTAATCATTTGCATGTTTAGTATAAATGTCTTTGCATACCAAATTTCATTATAATTGGGCAACCTCTTGGTGCGTCGTTGTTTTTGTTATGGAGTGTACTTAACGAGACTGTGACTTTAAACGAGAAAGAATAAGACTTTCAAAAATCTCAAATCTTTTATTATCTTTTTAAAGTATCCCAGTAAAAATAAGCAAAATAAAAAAAGAGAAAATTCTTAGGGCGAGGGCAGTTATTCTAATTTTCCTTGGTTAAATTATGTCATTTACATAGAACAGGCTAAAAGCTAGGGAAAAAGTAGCTAGTTAAGTAATGAATTTTCAAGTATGTATATAAATGTATATCTAATAAGTTAATTGCATTCATATAAGTATTTCCTAAAGGGAAAATATAGTTTTCACTTCTTTAAGGTGTTTTAGAAAGCTAAAATCTTATTTTTTTGATAATTCGAGATTCTTAAGCTTTCAAATTGTATAGATTTGATACCTTTATAAAAATGCCTTAAGGGCCTCTAGGGTAATTAGAAACCCTTAAAACCTATTTTAAGGACATGGTACGGTTTACGCAAAAAAATTTTAATTTAAGGATTTTTATATTTTTGCCTCCTATGTATGTGTGTACACTATGTTAAATATATTTTTGTGCTCAAATTTCATAAAAGTTAGCTATGTAAATTTTAAGGAAATTTTGAAGTGATTTTAAAATGCTACTCCTCCTACAAATAATTGACATACACGCATGAAATTTGATTTTACAAGTACATCAAACTATGTATAGTAAGTATGCTGGTATGGGTTTCCTTTTGGTGTTAACGTGATTGGTATTCTTACAATACTTGTTTTTATGAATTCATTGTTCCTTAAAAATGTATACCCTGAGTTTAATTATTTTTAAAAAATAAATATTGCTTTTGATTCAAAAAGTGCATACCAACTTTTTGTTACATGTACTATTCGGAATAGGTAAAAAAAAAATTTCTAAGCATTAGGCGCAATAGAAAAAAACGCCTTAGCATTTTAAAATGAAGACAAACTAAGTTATTTTATCTTTCTGAGATTTTGGCAGTTTGGTTTTGATTTGCCATAGGGATGTGAATAAAAACGAACGTAAAAGCTATCATAATTCTGCGTTTTTTAAGAGTTTAGAGCTTTCAAATTTTGTGAGGTTGTAGAGAAAGTGTGTATAAAGAAAAATTTAGGCTAAAAAAATTAAATTTGATTTTTTGACTGATTTTGGTCAATTGAATCGTACTGTGTCCCCTTAAATAATCGGTGAAACTAGTCCAGGCCCATTTGAATTACCTAAAATGTAAGCAAAGTACTTGGTTTTTGCTTAAAAGCTGAACGTCTGATGTAAACCAAAACATGTATCTTTTACTGTAAATTGAGCCTTTTATTTTTTTTTCAGCCGATTAGAAGTCTCACTGTATACATTGATATCAATTTATCTTAAAATGTAAATTTTGATGTTTGATGTACTTTTTCTGAGAAACTACTGTTCACAGGTTTGTAAATGTGTATGATATATTTATAATGATGACTTATATATAATGAAATGAGCATTTTGTAAAAAACTCAATAATTTATTTTTTACAAATTATTTTATGTGAAAAAAAGGTTAAATTTCTCTATGTTTGATAAGATATTTTATAAAATATGAAAAAAAATACAAAATTAGTTTTAAAAACTCATTTCAGTACAATGAGAAAGGTGTACTTTAATTGTATAAAAAATTTCAAATATGTATATATAACAGATTTTGAGAAACGGTAAATCGAAAACATCCAATTTAACATTGTCGGTATAGAGGTTTCCTACTCCCCTTAATAGATTTGGAGAAATTTGAAAAAAAAAAAATATTTTAGATTGATGAAATATGTACATACAAAAATATTTTTCTCAATTATTCAAAAATGTTTTAGCTGTTCTCGTAAGCCTTTGAAGATAAAATCCTCTAAAGTTTTCCAGTCATTTTTGTTCAAGAAGAAAGTAGCGCAAGTTTAATATGGGAAAGAGAAAACTTCTAGCAATAATAGTCACTATAAAAACAATACATCTACTTTAAAATTTCCTTTGAGTAATCGAGTTAGATTAGTAATTTTGCTGTAAAATAAGCATACTTTTTAAATCTTTTTATGTTTTGTATGTGCCAAAACAATTTTCATATTAAGCCTGTCTTCGGTTAGGAGTAGGATTCCAATTCGGAATATTTTTTCCTACATAAAAGTACTCCACCATTAATATTATATTCTGGCTTCACACTATCCTGTAGAGAATCACTTATTTTATCATATTACTCATTTTTATCCTAGTTGACACGTTTTTTCTGTTATAAAATGTGTTTCGCATTTTTCTCCTATACCGTAATGTTAAATGAGCTATCCCTTTACATGTAGAAAGAGAAAACTAATAATTCATGAAATATTTTGTAATTTTAAAAACACTATACTATAAAAAATTACATGAGTTACATAGTCACACATTTTATAAAAATTGAGGCATTTTTTCTGTCCGAAAATGTGCTTCGCGTTAAGTTTACGCCCTCGTACATATGGCGAAAACAGCCTTAAATAAAAATAAGGTAGGTACATATAAAATATTTTGAAGAAAAAACTTTTCTTCTGCATAAAGTTATTTTTATTTTCTTTTTATCTAGCTTAATATTAAACTAACAATACCTTAAATGCCAAAATATCGAATTGTAGCATCAATTGTTTTTCAAGCATTGTAACCAAATCTATATGTCATATTGTGTGTTTAGATACTAAGTTTTTAAAAAGAAAGCTTTTAAAGTGTTTAAAATTGATTGATTGATAATGCTCTTTGGATTCTAGATATTGAATAGAAAAATATAAGTCATCACAATTTTGCCTTAAGAAGTAATTTAACGAAATATGTAATTTTGAGTAAAACTAGATTTTTTAGGTACTGTAGGTAATTTGTATGCAATATGATAGAGCTTTCTGTAAACTAATTCATTGTTAATAATTGTTCTACTTATATAAGAAAAATACTTATCCTTCTTTAAATGTAAGAAATTATATAAGAGTTAATCTTGATTTTTTTTCGTCGGTATTTTTCTTATCATTTCCTCGAAATTCAAGTTTTCTGTTCCATGAACAAGTGTGGTTGCGGTAGCCGAGTGGTCAAGGTATTAGATCGTGGCTGGCTTTGTCACGAATTTCAGCCCAGTACTACTAAAGACTCTCCGTGTAGAGGCACGATGTACGTTAAATCTGTCGAGAGGTCAAACGTCCACCCGTTGGTGTGGTAGTTACGAGAGAGAGGGGTGCCAGCTCAGGTGTCGTCCACGTCACTTGATCATGGTTCAAAATTACGTTGACCGTCACCAAAGGCCCTCGTGTTGCTGAACCATTTACATTCATTTATTCAAGAACAAACCTGTGCATCTGGTAGCTGAGTGGTTACAGTTTCTCAGTTTCGAACTTGTGACTGGCTCGTTTTTTTTTAAAAATTTAGTCCTGGTGCTGCTTAAGATTAGGGTTTTTGATTTTCCGTCTTTTTTCCATTCCCGATAAATCTCGGGAGCTTAAATGTCATTCGAGAAATTCCCAGAAATACATCAAATTTTTAGAAAAATTGAAAACACATGTTATTTTTAATTGATATCAATAATAATTATATAAAATAAGGATATCATAAATTCCAAAATTTATACTCATTTATGCATTCAGCTGAAAAATCAAAAAGTATCAAATATTTTATTTCTTTCTTTTTAAAATGTGATTTGAGAAAACACAAGAATTTAAGTTTTTTTCACTTAGCCTAGTTCTTAGATTTATTATGAATAACCCAGCTGCAACAAATGCTCTCTCAGTTTCAGCTGATATGTTTACGGAACTGTTTTCAACCTCACTCTCTCAATTTCATATTTGAGGATAGATTTTCATTTATTTTTCTAACGTTGGTACTAAGAGATAAATAATAATAAATACTTGAACATTTATTTATTACTCGAGTAACGTTCACGTACGTTAAAAATTAGAATTCTTGTGTTTAAGAGATTTTATTTGTGTAACTGATTTCTTGTTTATGAAACTGCTATATATTTTTTTTTTGTTATACTTAAAAATAACTAAATTACAATGTAAGAATCACTCAAAAGTTGGGTTAAAAAAACGGAAAATAAGAAAAGTTATGAGATATTTTTTAAAAATATACTCCATCAAATAGTTTTGGGGTTCATTTCTTTTTTCAAACTGCTGATTCTATTACATAATGTGTAATAAAGACAAGTATTGAAAAATTTAAAATAAAGTAAATTAAATAATTACAATTTTTAAGTGTAAGCACTTACGTCACATGTAAATCAAGATATCCTAATTTTATCAGAATAATCGTGCTGGTAGCCAACGGAAAAAAAATTAAGTTCCTTGAAAAACTAAATACTTTTAGTTAGCGAAGCGACGTTCGACAGACAGGAACTGATTAGGTCAATAGGACTCTTTCTTACGAACATTCTCCCCAGCGCTAAGGTGTCTTCTACTCCCACTGTCGCCCAACCGGTATAGTGGTTAGCGACGCTGACTGATGCCGTCGGCTTTGTAATTTTAAACGTCTTATTAAGTTTTGTAAGATAATAAATGTAATTAACATATTTTCTGAATGTTTTCGAAGGATTAAAATACTAATACATCACTTCATAAGAATTTATAATAACAAGAAATATAGTAATTAATAATAACTATATATTTTTATTTCATTTTATTTGCAATGCACATGTATAGTTTCTAGCTGAAAGTCATATTTTATACCCAAGCCTTATATGAATAAAAATAAATTTCCAGCTACTACATATAATAATTGTACATATCTGAAAAAATTAATTAAGACTAAATAAATCATACAAATGTGGAATAATATCTTAAGGTGACAGATATTCTAACATCTAACACCACAAATCTTTACATATATAATCCCCAATACAGAAATTTTGTTTTTTCATTTTGTAAATTTAATGACTGGGATAATTTTTATAATTGTTCGAACAAATTTTTATGTTCAACCTCATGATCATTAAAATTCACTACTTTTGTTTTTTTAGTCATTATTTTTCGATCTCTATGATTCTAGTAGATCTCAAAATGTTTTGTAAGAGACCCTTTGTATAGAAGAGCGCTTTTGAATAGATCTTTCTATATAAGGCCTTAGATGAATTTTAAACCTTTTTCAGATTTCCCTTCTTTGCTGCCTCTTATGACTGTTTTTAAAAACTGTTGTGCTCTGATTTGTATAATTTTAAGTACTTTGGCACTATGTGAGGGGGAAAGAATTTTTAGAAAAGCTCTTGATTATCGAATAAAAAAGTCACAAATAGTGTTTTCTTTTCCTTTTCATCCCTTTCACTATTTATCTGTGATCATCCAAAAATGTCTTAAGTTGTTTTCGAACAAAATTTTTTCCCCGTTTCATCTACCATCCATAAAATGGAATACATTCATTCCCTTTCAGCTTCCTTTAAAAAATGTTTTTCCTAATGAGAAAAAAGGAAAGTTCCACTTTAAAGAAAACTTTAAAAAAGCAAATACGAAGACACTTTTTAAAAAATACAAGGAAAACGAAAAGGAGAAATGTCATTTTTTTACCGCAAGAAACTTTTTACCAAAAGGATTCCCTCGATTTCTTTCTGTCTGAGACATTTTAGATGCAGCTGAAAGCACATTCGTGGTTGTGTGCCATTTTCTTCATTTTTACTTAACTTTACTCGTCTTCTTTTCCCTTTTCGCAGATATTTTCTCGGAAGCAACTGTTCTAAAAATATTTTCTAAACTAAAGTTAAGATCAGAATGTAAAACAGTGACTCAGACTGTGAATTAACGTATTTTTTACCTCTCTCTTTCTTTTGATTATTTATAGTAACAAGGTTATAGTAACTAGCATATAGTAAAAGGTTTTTATTTCAAAAATTTAGTGTAATAGATGGGCTTAACCATTTTAATAACAGTATACAAAATGACTTGAGATATATTGAAAAAAGCTCAACAATGAAAGTCTCAAATAACATAAGCTTTCATTTGGGTACTGTGACATAGCCATTTTGTGATGACTATGTCGTTCCGGATCCGCGTAAGCTAGAGGTGTGGGATTATCAAAATGATGAGACATGTTGGTTCTTAATACAACTTTTATTAAGAATAACTTATATTACTTAATTCTAATTGACAACTTTATTTAAAGGGGGAGTTAACCAATTAAACCTAGTATTCAAGTCAGATCACAACTAGAACAATTATCTTAATTATAATAAATAAACCGATTCATCTAACTTCCTATACCCAAAATATTACCTTTTTGCAGATCTCCTTCCTACAGTGATTGAGAGATATCTATAATATAATTGAATATGCGGGCTTCCAACCTTATAAAAAAAACTTCTATTTCTTCCAAAGCTATAGGACAGCTAACTCTTGATCTGAAAGATTCCACATAAAACTATCTCTAAACTTGCCGCGCCTTTTTCATCAAAGCTTCTATCCTTTTTAAAGTATATCTCATTTACTATTATCTTCGTTTATCTTCTTGGTATTGGGTTGGAAAGGTTTTGCCATTAATCGTGGCGCCCAAAAGAACATAGGAGTTATGTTAGAAGGCGCGAGAGACGCCCAAACCCTCCAGAAGAAAAACTGGACTTAAGGGTTCTCAATGCCCTTAAAAAATTACGTTCTAAATCTTTTTTCTGAATTTCTTCGCTTTCTGATTTTTTTTTAAAATTTTAATTTTAAAACCTCATTTTACCATAATTTCCAATATTTATCTTGACTTTTTTTTCTTTACTCATCTTGAATTAAATTTAATATTCAATTTAAATTTAAACTCGTGACAATAAATTTTACTCAATAACAGGCCAACATTAATAATTACTTTTTTAATTCATGCCCCCCACTTTTAACATACAATTACTTAAAATAACTATACACTTAAATTTTCAAAAAAATTTTTTTGGGTTTTGGGACCCAAACTTTTCATCTTTATCATTACTGCCTATGGGCTGGATTTTCCCTCCCTTTCTTGTTGAAGTTATAATTTTCATAATTTTCGGGGGTCGTCTCCCTGAAAAAAAACTTTCTGAGTCATTGTTTCCATTTTTAAATAATATCAATCAATTTCACAATTTTTATTCATTATATATTATTTGTATATCACAAAAAATTTTTCATCTCCACCCCTACATCGGGTTTCCCAAAAAAACTCCCAATGACCCCCACCCATTTTTTGTTAGTCCCCTGACTACGCCGCGTTCCCTGAACCAGATGCCTCAAAAATACGTAAAATACAACAACATATATATAAAACAATATTATAAATTACAAACTTTTTTTCAATAAACTATTATAACAAATAACCAAAGGAATTTTCGCATCTACGAAGTCAACATCAAAAACAAACAAATGTGCGATTACAAATGTTTTCCCCAAAAAAATTTTTAACAAGTCAAAAGTTCCAAAATTAAATAAACACTCTTTGGGTTTTTTTTACTTTTTGCTTATAACTTTAAGCACCGCCGAGACTTCTTTCTTTGAATAATTCTTCCGAAATTTTTGGGAAGATCAAAAAAAATGAAACAATACAACCTGATTTTTATATGTGTTCCCCCGACCACGTCCAACGATGAGGTGCTACCACTTTTTTTTCCTGGTTGTATGGAAATTTTTTTGTTTTGTTTTTGTAGGGCTTGAACTCCTTGTCGCCCCTTTCTTGATTTCCTTTGTTTTCCCTTGGCTGGTGGGGTTCTTTTTCTTTCCCCCTCTGGCCCTTAGGTTGTAGTTTGATTCATCTGGAACTTCTGTGCATTCTTCTTTTTTTTTTTCTTTTCTAGAAATAGAAATGGATGAAAAAGTTCTTTTGTTTATATTTTTGGGTTTCCCCCTTTCTCTGCCACTTTTTTTTGTGGTATTTGCCCCTATTTGCTGATCTTTTAATCCCCCTATTATACCTTGTTCTTTTTGTTTTTACTTTCCTCCCAAATGAACAAAGGTAATCTGACCAGTGATCTGGTTCATGGGTCCTCTTTTTTTTTATATTGATTTGATTGGGACCAACCCCTTTTTGCCTCTAACTTACGTTTCACCCAGTTTTTTCTTTCCCAAATTTTGTGACTCATTTAATCCTTGATGTATTTTTTTCCGAAGTACGGTTTCCTGACTTGATCTTATACTATTTGGGGATCCCTGTTTAATTCGACCTCGTCCATTTCCTATGACGATATATTCTTATTTGATCTACGTTAAGTTAATCTTTTTCCTGATTTCCATATTAAAATTTTTGTAATTTGTAATTCTAATATCTTAAGGTCCTTCAAATTTTGTTTAAATTTACCAATACTTTGTTGGTGTTGAACTTACAGGGTGTGTTTCTAATAAGCCCCAATCTTTACCTTTATTTTTATGTTTTTTCTACGTCTATTATAATTTTTTTTCCCACCTTTCCTGTTTAATTTTCGTGTTGTCAGTTTTTTAAAAGTTTTTTTTCGATTTTTTTTGAATTCTGAATTTTGAATTTTCCGATATCATAACATTTTTTGAAATGGTGTAATAAATTTTTCGCCCCAAAAAAAATTTAAACATGATTTTCCGTTGTTTCATTCACCGCCTACGAAGCGTAAGCAAACTCACGTAAAATTGACCCCAAGTATCGTGTTGATCATTAACATAATTTGCAATCATTTGCCCATATCTCGTTAACTCTTTCAGTCCGATTTGCTTTGGGGCGTTTAAAAGTCCCCCTGCCTTATGCCTAATCTTTCCTTTAAATGCTCAAAATTTCGGATATAAATTGGGGACCAATCACTTATTAATTTTATTGGAGCCCATAAGCGATATAAAGTTATCAAAAAATGTCCCTATTATAGATGAGGCCTTTTAAATAATTTCAGCCCATTTGCTGAAATGATCGGTTATTACAAAATATAGCGATTACGCTTATTCTCGAAAAGGGTACGGGCCTAACTTGTCACTTCCATTTGGGAAATTTGATTTTGGTTTTTGAACGGTAACCCTTTTTATGTTATTAACTTGGCACATATGGCATGTGAGACATATTGATCAATGAATTTTTTTTTGTAAGGGGGAAAAAACAAACGTCCAATTTTATGATCGTTTTAAATCTGCCTAAGTGTCCAGCAATTGGCTTGTCGAAATTTTCATTATTTCATTCCTTAAAGATTTTTGGGGAAAGTATACCATTTCACCTAATGACGTTTGGGGTTTCGAATAAATAACAATCCTTCAATTAAACGGAAATTGGGGCCAACTCCCCTATGTTGCATTAACCGAGTTATCTTCCGGGTTTTCTAAATATCTATAGATATGACCTAATTTGGGTCATTTTCGTTCTGTTATTAATTGTTCCCCGAAATAAGTATTAAATCCTTTATTATGGCAAAATTAAATTTTTTCTCCAATTATACTTTTCCCTGCTTTTTTGGTAAAACATTTGCCACCATATTTAACTTCATTTCTGACCCATTAACGGAAATTCCCTTTATTTACATTACTTCAACCAGCGAATTTTTAAATTTTTAACGATTTCTGATCAAAATCTAATACGATTTTGACCCACTTATAAATCCCTACCTAGAATACATGGGTATTCTAAATCCTCAACACTGAAATGACCAATTTCTTTTAATTGTCTGATGCGAATTTTAATTCTACGATCCCCATGTTTTTTGGGATTTCTTTTAAATTTTGCTGTTATTACCGGGCTCGCGATTTTTTTAAATTTTCTTATAGAAAAAAAATTTTTTATATACCTTCCGATATAAATGATTTATCTGCTCCGGTGTCCCATAGCCTTTTAAAAAAGTGTTATTTAATAAAATAGGAACGTGTGGGAAATTCTACGGGTGATATACATATCGGGGCTTAATTTGGGGTTTTCTTATTGATACTTTTGAGGTTGATCTTTTAAAACAATATTTAATCGTCCCCTTTGCATCCTATTGCCTCGATTAAAATTTTCACCCCGAACCCCCATTTCTGGGCGCCTCTTTAAAATTATCATTTCGCTCATTTCGAAATGGTAACCCTTTGTTGGTTCTGATCATTATTCTGAAATTTTTCCCCTCAACCCCCATTACTTTTAGGGTATTCTCATAAAAAAACATTTCTACTGTTATTTGGTCTACGTCCTCTTCAAATTCCCCCGTTTTTTACCATTAGCATCAAAAGGATCCTATGCGCATTTTTACCTTCTTTTTTTATTATCATTCTGTGAACCCCTTTTTTAAATTTGAAGAATATTTTCTTCGTTTTCGAAAACTTCAAAAGTTGTACCGTGTTCTGTGGATTGCGCCTTCCACAAATCTTTGGGTCTGTGGTTCGAGTCGAACTAAAATATGATCCACCAACTCTGCTTGGAATTCTAATTTAAACTTCTCTTTTTTAATAAAATTTTAAAACGAAATCATAGGTTCCTGATTTCTTCCCTGCTGGGACGCGTAAATTGTGTTTTCAATTTTTCTTATTTTGACCCGGGGGAAAAGCCCTAATTCAGTTGAGCTGCCAAAATCCGTGGCTGTATTTTGCACCCCAAAACCATAAATATCAGTACCAATCTTGACCCTTCCCCGAGATGA
Organism: Trichonephila inaurata madagascariensis; assembly: GCA_019973955.1. NCBI lineage: Eukaryota > Metazoa > Arthropoda > Arachnida > Araneae > Nephilidae > Trichonephila > Trichonephila inaurata. The sequence goes on from BMAV01026851.1 coordinate 113,904, forward strand.
CTTTTAAGTAAAACGACAGATTCGGGGTTTCAAGTAACGATGTTATTCCTATTGATTCGTAAACTCTGCAATGTTCTCGACCCTGAAAAGTAATTTCAGGTAGTACATTTAAAACCCCCTGCAAACCAACCCAGAATTTTTCACGTTGGGGCCCTTGGACATACCATTCTGGTATATGTCGTTCGGGTCCCGCGTAAGCTAGGGTGTGGGGTTATCAAAATGATGGGCATGTTGGTTCTTAAAACAACTTTTATTAAAAAAACTTATATTACTTAATTTTTGACAACTTTATTTAAAGTGAGAGAACCAATTAAACCTAGTATTCAAGTCAGATCACGAACTAGAACAATTATCTTAATTTTAATAAATAAACCGATTCATCTTCCCATACCCAAAATATTACCTTTTTTCAGATCTCCCTCCTACAGTGATTGAGAGATATCTATAATATAATTAATATGCAGGGCCCAACTTCTTTATAAAGAACTTCTATTTCTTCCAAAAAATTTGGACATAACTCTTGATCAAAAAAATTCCACACCCAATATCTTAAACTTCCCGCCTTATCTAAAGCCTATCCTTTTTAAAATATATCTCATTTACATAATTTTGTTTATCTTCTTGGTATTGGGTTGGAAGGTTTTTCCTTAACGTGGCCGTCAAAGAACATAGGGTTATGTTAGCAGAAGGACGCGAGAGACGTCACAGTACTAGTAACGAGTGTATAGCAGTGCTTCTCAAAGTTTCAATATTTGCTACCCAACATTCAATCATAATTTTTATCACGCCCCCATACAATAACAAAGTATTTAATGAAATAAACTTTAACCTCTTGCCTCCGGCGTATATAAACGTCTTGCTCAGCCAAAGCTTTAATAGCCCCTGGCGTATATGTATGTCTTTCAGAAGTATGATCTTTTCTGTTCACTGCTACCAATAAAATTGTTCCGAAGGTTTTGGAATACAATAAAAGGACGCCTCAATACATCCCATACGCTCAAAAAAGGGGAAACGGTGGCATTGGGGAGCGAATCACATTTTTAATCGGCAGTTAAGGGATTAATTATAAACCGTACAAATTATCAAGATAAGTGTTTATTTTTGTATATAATTTTATATATGACGAGCCCATGGAGTCATTGGTAATTATTAATGTTGTTTATAACTTAGTATAGTTAAATTTATTGTAAAATACATTGTCCAGTACTAATACATTTAGAAGTGTATTATGACAGAATGTATTTTGTTTATTTTCAGTAATTTAATAAGTTTTTAAATAATCTTTTGTTTTCGACTTTTTAATATGCTCGCGCCCCCTCGTAGAGTTATCACGACCCTCTAGGGGCGCACGCCCCACAGTTAGAGAAACACTGGTGTATAGGATTCATTCAGATAACTTTTCACAGTAGAGCAGTTTATCCTTGATAATTCCAAATTCAATGTTTATTATAAAACCAAAAAATGATAAACTTGGAGAAGTGTGGAGTAAACTGGTTTATTTATTTTTTTTAAATTTATAATAATGGATGAATTTAAGAATATATTATTTAATATTCCGCTACACTAGAAAATAATTAATTCTGCATACAAGAAAGCAAGAAATTTCTATCTAATTTGAATGCATTATTACAACTCAAAATTACTTATATTTCGCGTTATTTTCTTTTTCGTTTGTGACTGATGCTTCTCTTCATTTGAAATATAACTTGTATCAGAAATTGCATAAGTTATTAATCAATCCTATTGAGACGAGGTGAGGGATATGTTACGATATATTATGTCCATTGAATCGATTCATAATTTCCTCGTTTTAAGCACCACGTGATATTTGGATTGAAAGTTACGTGCTATATAACAGTATACAGCCCTTTTAGACTGCGATTTTATACCTTAAATTTTGACCATAAGTATTTCCTGAAATACTTTCAATTAGTCTTGGTTCGTAAGGTTTAAATATATGTGAGGAATTAAAAAATATCTTAAAATGTTCATATATTACAATTTATTGTTACTTCGTAACTGAGTTTAAAAAAACATTCTTTTCATAGAAATATTATTTTTTTATTTTTTTTTATTTATGAATTGATAAAAAATAAATAAAAAGTTTTTATCATTTGATGCAATAGCTTAGAAAACAGCTGAATAGAAATTTTTGTAAACCTTAAAATACTGGACATACTCACTTAACATTAGGGGATTTGCTTGCAAAACCACCATAAATCAGGAGATTTCAATTAAATTTTAAAAAAATGTGAAAATATATGCAGTAAAACTTGTTTCTGTGCGGTCGGTGGGAACCGCACAAAAAATATTCGAAAATTTCATAAATACTCACATATAACAAAAAACTTGGTTGACATACTACAGAATAAAATTTTTTTTATGCAGTGGAGAGGGACCGCATAAAAAAAGTTGTACTAAGAAAATACATCAATATTATTTACAAAATTTATGAGAAAGTACTTCCAAACAAAAAAGTAATTAAATTAAACATGGAAACATATTTAAAACATTTAATTTTTCATTGTATACATGGAAAAGTTTTCAAAATGCTCATACATAATTCACTGCTACACACCGTATTCCAAATCGCACATCTTTCTTTGATGAATTAGTTCAATATCGCTTTCGTCACCTTAAGATACTATTTCAATTTATTTATTTTTTGGCACTATACAATAAGTGATAAATTTTTGCTACGATGTTTGTTAGTCAATTGTTTGTAAACGTCACGATAGCCAGAAATGTATGATTGAAACTCTTTTTGAAATTTCATACTCCTTTCGGAATTGGTATCTACTTTAAGAAAATACTGATTTGTTGGAAAGCTGGATCCCTGCATATATTTTATTCACTCTCAAAGAATCTGGCTCTTCTTGTTCGTCATCATAATCTATCAAATTATTGATAATGTCACAGTCATTGATAGTTTTGTCTTCAATCAAGCGCGTGCTGCTAACGCGTTGAGAGAAAGCAATTGAATGTGCATTGTTGAGAGAATGTTTTTAATAAGTGAACAAAGCGTCTTGAACTGTATGTATGCACATTGATAGCAAACAGTTCACTGGCACTAAAATCGTTGACATGCATACACTTAACTCTGAAAGTTTGCGTACAGGCGATCATATTTCACATTCATTCAAAGATCGCTAATTAAATGTAGTTTTTCTGAATCAATACTATATTTTATTGATTTCTCTAACGTCGTAAGCTTAAACAGTATAAGCAACAATCGCTTGATTATTACATAAAATAATACTAATATTTATAACCTAAGAACGACACAAATTGTGTGCGTCAAAAGTCTGCGTACCCTGGAAAAAACCTTTACGGTACAAGAATTGCAACTAAAAGCTAATATTAATAAAAGCTAATATAATATAAAACTAAAGCTAAAGCTAATATAATATAAAAGCTAAGCTATTCCATTCTTTGTATAACTCTCTCAATATATTCGGTAAGGATTCAACAAGCTTAGTTGTCACATCTGTGTGTGTGTGGTTATTTTGTTCCATTCTTCTACTATGACATATTTGAGTATTTATTTTAGTGTTATTACGTTCTCCCTGATTATTCATTCAAGTAAATCCCATGAAGGTTGTATTGTACTAAGGACTGGGAACTGGAATGGTTTATGGAATTTGTTTGGGACGTGATAGAACAACCATAGCTTCACAATGAAGGCTATTTGCTTGGTATCTTTGTCCTGCTGAAAGTAAATATCCCTCGCCCTAATTTGTTTGGCAATTGTTCTGATAATTTGCTTCAATAAGTTCAAATAATCAATTTTGTGCATTGTGGATTCAATAAATTCCAGATTACCAACCCAAAGGCTTCCTTTGCACTCCCGAACATTATACCTTTTCTTCCATGTTTGATAGTCGAAAAAAGATTCTCTTTCTTAAGATCTGTGCAGGAAATTTCGCAACTATATTTTTGTCCTTTTTGAAGCCAAAAATACAAAAAAAAAAAAAAATTACTTTCAATTGAATATATTACATTTTTTGAATAATCCTATTTATGCATCCTATTTAGGTACTTTTGGCAAAGATCATTCTCGTAGCTTTGTTCACTCGAGAGATGAATCGCTTTTTGTGTGCAACTCGGCCATGATAGTCATCCTTTTTCAGTTATCGTCGAATTGTAGTTAAAGTCACATTTTTTGCAATATCTCAACAACATTTTAAACTATTTTTGAAGCTCATAGTCTTGGATTTATTTTTATACAGCATATTAAAAGCAAAATTCTCAAGGTGATACGGCAGATGGGCGGCCGGATCGTGACTTGGACTTTAAAATTTTAAGTTAAAATGTTCCCCTTTTCTGAAGAACTATAATGTTTTTTGTTTCAATAATATATCGATTTCTTTTTTGTTATCTTCCATGGAATCACACAAGCTTTAAAATCTCAAATCCTAAATAAATCGTAAAAGAAAGTTAAAAACACGATTTAGTGCAATTATTTTACTATAAAGGTCTTTAAGAGTTCTATTTTGTAAGTGTACGTCGACTTTTGGCGGGGTGGTTGGTGATTATTTGGTGATCATTCTAATTTTTTCATGTTAAGATGAATTTTGTTGCTGTTAGAATAAGAAAATTTTGAAGAATCGCTGCAGAGGTATGTTGATTTTCTGAAGCGAGATTTTTATAGTAATTAGAGTTATAGCATAAACACGTAAGATGATTGCCTGTACTCAGACTTTCGGAGGCAAGTGTGTACCGCATAAAAAAAATATAGCATAAAAAATTGCACAAAAATAAAATCGCATAAGAAAGGACCGGACAAAAGTAGATTCTACTATACATGAAAAACATTACTTTGCAAAAAAAAATATTTTAAAAATTAAATAACCCTTTAAAATCAAACACTTAATTTTGAGAAATGAAATTTTATACCAAATTTCTTCTCCTGCGAAGAGAAGAATGTATGTAGGACATAAATGATCGTTTCCTCGCTTGTTTTAAGAACATAGTAGCTTTTTATTCTCTGCAAAGCTTATAGTTGCGAAGATTAAAGATCAAATGAAAAACTGCTGAATTTCAGTAGATTTTTAACCTTCGATCAGAACAGCATTCTGATGTGTTACTAATTTTTCAAACATTCTTACTCAGAATATTCCTTTCAACTCCCCATATAATGGAGATGACATAAGCATAACAAATCCATTTATTGAAAATAATTCAAAATATTTCTTCGTCGTTATTTGAAGCTTTGAAGCGTATAAAGCATGTTAACAAAAAGCGGTTTAAATCTGTCTTGGTGAAGCGGAAAGATAAAATTTTTTCGCAGTATAAATAATATATATTTCAAAACTAAAATAGAATAATGATAAATGCGCGTTTTTTTATATGGTGGTTCCATGAAAAGAGATACGAATGTTTACATTTTTTGTTTGCATTTTCATTCATTTTTGAGTCAAAGAGTTGCTGATTTCTACACGACTTATTCTCGAAACAATAACCTATTGTTTGAATTTCCAAACAAATTTTGTAAGAAAGGTCTATGTTCTATCATTCCTAATTGATAACATTTTCTTTCAATGTTGTTTATTTGTCAGATCCTTTTATCCCTTGTTGATAAAAAAATGAGTATTAATTTTTAACAAAAGTTTTTTTAGCCTCCATTGCAAGGATAAGAATGTATCAATTATTTCATTATATTCTTTCATGCTGATGTTCTCATTTATATTCAGTTATAATTCAAGATCGAATCTCAGTGGCTGAGTGGTATTGTATCGAATTTTCTTGCCACAGGTCCGGAGTTCAATCCCGGACTGGGCAAGGCCAACTCAGGAATTTATTTCTTCAGTGAGTCTATAAATGAAAACCACGCTTGGTGGGAACTAAACACTGTGAGTTTCGTGTCAGACTGGCCACCTGATCAAAACATCTTCTCATGCACCTCACCTCCCTAGCTCACGAAACCTGAGATGGGCTCAGTAGGCTTTGACCCTCATGAAATATTGTTCCACTTTTAGTTTGTAATTCTAGATGAAAAGATCAGTTTTTCATTAAAATGTTTTTCGCAATTTTTAAGGAAATTTGAAAAGGAAATCATTAATGATTTTTTTCCTTTCCCATTGAATGTTTCTGTACATATTGAGGTGAAATATTTTGAAAAAAAGAACTTTAAGAGATATATTGATTTCTTTAAAAAAAATCAAGCCAGATTTCATTACATTTCTTACAAAGACAATTAAGTTTCAAATTGTTTTCTTCATTTTTTTAAATATATATATATATATTTCTTATTTTTTGATCATTGTAATTAAAAAAAATTCTCTTTCTACCTTTGTATTTAAACGTGACAGAGCTTGGGAATGAAAATATTTCAGGAGTAAAGATTTAATGGGAAGAAATATGCTATTTATATTACAGAACTAGAAAAATTATGAATTTTTTAACAATGTTTTTATAACAGCATTATATTCATATGTGCTTTTTAAATATACAGAACTATTTTCTATCAAAACTGCATAAATCTAAAATAGTTCTAAGAATAATATGGCAAATCAGCAAACTGAGACTGGTGGTCTAATTAAAATATGAGAAATTGAGGCTTCCGAATTAAAAAGTAAATATTAAAAACAAAGAAAAGAAACTTTTTAAAGAGAAAGTTAGCAGTTTCTTTCGAAACAAAGTGATATTTTTGCAAAAATTTATTTATATATACCAGACAAAGTTTGAAACTTCTTAGTATATCCGCTCCCTTCGAACTAAAAGTCTTGTTTTATTTCCTGAACTAACATCAAAATCTCAACGAATTCATTATGAGGGAACAATCCCTCGAAGATCACATTTAACTATTCTTAGAATCGCAAAAGTTTTCCTTTGAATGATTAATTATTTAGCATGCGTGATATTAAAAATTCTGTTTATTGTATTCATTAATACGGCAGCAAGTTACTGAAGTAGATTTACTATATTCAGCAGGACATATATATTACTGAGAAGCTGTGATTATGGCTTAAGTTGTGAAATAAAGCAATATCTTTATATTCACCCATTTTCGTAGTCATAACAGATTTTTTTTGAAGAAAAAACAGTTGATATATTAGCAGAATCGGCAAAAAAAACCCACAATAAAATAATAAATATTCAAATAGGAAAGACATTTCCCAAGGGACATTTAATAGAAAACTAAATTCTTGTAACAGACTTCCTTCATAATTTATACACATCCAAGATTTCTTGATTTTTCAAAAAAAAAATTGTATTATAGAAATCAAATTGATATTCTTCAAATATTCAATGGAATTTAAATTCTTTCAATACTTAATAGGTCAAGAATTCCAAAATTTTCCTCTAAATTTTACGTTTCTAGATGTAGTTCATGCATAAGCAGAGTTGTATATGAAAATAATGAGAGAAAATATTTATTACTCTACAAATTATAAGAAGAGATTAAAGTTCTAAAAAATGAACAAGTAGCAATTTTTTGTTTTGGGCTCTAGCAAAGTGATAGTCAATTAAAAAAACCCAGTATTTTTACATTGCTTTTATAAATATTCTCTAATTCCAGCATACATTATTCGTCACCTATATAGTTACATTTTTCAATCAGTTTTAAATGTTTTATATATTCTTTTGAATTACGTCTACCTCCCACCAGATCATGTGATTTTAGCTTCCAATATGAACCGAGGTTTCTGGAAATTCCAACTTTCTGTTATTTGTCTTTTCACCATGTAGCAGGCTGCTGCACGTAGTGTCTAGTTGTCTTTGTTCTATGTTGTGTTTAATATTTGTATGCTTGTGGGACTCAAGATGTGCAGTAAATATATCTCCTGCCACAAAGGACTGCCTCGTTAATATTAATTTAATATGCAACATCCACCTTCATAGTCAAAATAATGATCCAGAAAAAGAAATTCCTTACCACTCGCCCACTTGCCACGTCCTGTCATCTATCTATCTGTCTGTCTATCTGTCTGTCTGTCTATCTATCTGTCTATCTATCTATCTGTCTATCTATCTATCTGTCTATCTATCTATCTATCTATCTATCTATCTATCAATCTATCTGTCTATCTATCTATCTATCTATCTATCTATCTATCTATCCATCCATCCATCCGTCCGTCCGTCCGTCCGTCCGTCCGTCTGTCCGTCTGTCTGTCTGTCCGTCTGTCTGTCTGTCCGTCTGTCTGTCTGTCTGTCTGTTTTCGCTTATATTTAAATTATACTTTCAGATCTCTTTCGGCCATAATAGCCAAGTAATCGTAGTCACGCACTCGTTGCAGGCGCTTACGGGTAATATTTTCGAGTCACTAAAGACCCATCATGATTCGTTATAAACGAATATAAGTAGATTATTTAAAAAGTTATTTTGTGTTTCTTCAACAATTTTTATAAGTAATGTGGTACACTTCAGAGTATTTCTGCGCTTTCCAAAAAGAACTCGATAAGTAAATAATGAATAAATATATTTAAGGTAGTGGAAAAGACATTTTCTTAATGTTCTTAAATTACTATTTAGTCTAATTTTTAACATAGCTTACTATTAGTTATATTTAAAAACTAAATTGCTTAAATTTCTCAGTGCGGAGAGTCCTTTACATTACAAATTTTAAAACCTAAATATAATTTGAAGAATTTACCCTCGAGATTTTTTTAGAATGAACAGTGATTAAAGCTATTGTTTTGCACACTAATTGGAGAATGTATGGAATTTCATCATGATCATACACTACGTTTTTCCACACAGTTCCAATTATGACAAGTAATTGAAAATGAGGCTTATACGATAAGTATTTTGAATCCCATCAAATAAACATATGATGGATACTATACACAGCCTGAAAAAAACGATCATTAATTTACATATACTTATATACAGTCATATCTCTATTTAACCGAGTCTGTAAGCCCGAAAAAGTTCATTATGTGGAAAATTCGTTGAATCTCTTAAAATCCTAAAATGTTCTTGGTTTCAGGAAAATAAAAGACAAGTTTGAGGTTTGCAAAATGGTGGCCCGTTTGCATAAATATGTACAATATATATATCCGTGAATATTATATCAAAATTGGGAACTACATCGCACTCACATACATATCCAAAGTTTTAGTTAAGTTATACTATTAGGATAACTATTATCAAAGCTATATTACTCTCCTCCTAGAAGTTTCCTGTTCTGTCATTCCAAATGTTTGCAGTCAATGGACTTTAATAATAATGTTCATTATATAGGATAAATTGTAACCCTTTAAACTCTTGATATCGAGTAATATGAAATATTTCTCAAATACTGGAAAATTTCATGTGGAAAGGGATGTTATTTACAAATTCATATGAAGTTTACATACATATCTGACTAAAACATACACTTAAGTTTAATATGAAAACTGAGTGTCCATAAGTTGATGCAAATAATTTTGTAACAATTTTGGTATCTATTGAATGAATTAAATATTTGTTGAACTCAAATGCTTAATGTCGTGTTTCACAATCTATTTAGCAAAATATTGGTTTTCAGATATCTTCTTGAAAGGTAAAAGTTGATTGTAGTTTTAGATTATGATGATTTAGATTTCGAGGAAAGGTAATTTAGATTACGAGAGATACAATCATTTGTTTTTTTTTTAAATATTGGAGACAAATATTTTAAACACTTGACTCGCTCTAGCTCGCAAATAGTTTTGAAAGAATTCTTGAAATGAAATATTCGTTTTTATGTAAAGCATAAATTATGCCTAAAACTAACTTGTATCATAGTAAATTTTATTATAGTGATAATTTGCAATTTTAATTAATTATAATTAGTTGATGTATATATAATTTTATTTAAAATATTATTTAATACAATGCAGTAATTTCATTAAGGTGTCATTTGTTTTTCATTTTATTTGTTCATACATTAAGGAATTTTTAATATTTAATACAAATTATCCTTTTATTATCATTTGTGGTATATTGCTTAAGATATCGAAACATTTATAAATAATAATTTATAATAGAAAAACAAGTAATATAAAACAAAAAATGTCTATTCCTACTTAGATCAAAGAAAATTTTTATTTTAGCTACTTTTTATTAAATAGTTACAATTAATATAAATATGTATATACATTTGACAGAATCACATTAAGTGGTAATTAATTTTTATTAATTATCATTAAGTATCGTATTGTCATCCAAAACAATCGTGTATATAAAATTTCAGTTCAACTGAATGCTTTAAAACGTGAGAAAAAAAACCTTTTCAAGTCTTGACACAAGTGGTCAAAAATGATGGCAATGTGGCTGTATTTGTAATTCTTTAAATAATGAGTTTTAATCAATTAATTTTTATTATTATATTTAAATTATTGTATTGTCATCCAAAATAATCCCATATATAAAATTTCAGCTAAATTGAGCGCTTTAAAATGTATTTTATTAACGATTCAAAACTACCCCAAGATAAATAAGTATATAGAGAGTGAGAGTTAATAGTAGGAATTGAATTACTAGAGAGTATGGGTATTCTAAATTGTGTTTCTTTTTATTTCCAAAATTGTAACAAGATCAATTAAGAAAGGATTGAATTTTCAATATTTATTTGAATTAAGGAAAATATATATTTATTATTTATTAAATAAATAATGCAGGTATTACTAATTATGGGTAACGATGCTACATAAATAAAGATTATTTTTTTATTTCTATCTAAACTAACAATCTTCTAAACATTTAGAATTCTATCTAGACGTTTAGAATATATCTTAAAATTCTATCTATACATTTTCCACTTAAATTACAAATTTTTCCTCATTTTATCGCAGTTAAAATTTTAATAAATTGCTCTTGTTTTAGCTAAATCATGTATATTATCAACTCTTCTTTAACAAATGAATTTCTGTCATGATAATTACATGAACTTCTTAGATTTTAACAAAAATTGTATTGCTAATTCAACTAAATAATTGCAAAAAAAACATTGTCTTCTGATTTCTGTAGATTTTTATAAATAATTAAACTGTTCAATTAATTTAAAATGTCTGTTGAACATATATTTAAAGTTTTCCCTTAAAATAATTTTACATTTTTAATTTTATCATTTCCCTTATTTCTCTATAAAAAAAAAACTTTTCACTACATTTTTTATTTTGCTTAAGAAATCTTTATTTTTGTTCGTGAAGTAGAACATAAAAGCTGTATATATTTGAGCAAAATATGAATTTTATGAAATTGTGAATTAAGGGCACACTTACCGTAGTCGAGCTAATTCATGATATAGTCATTTACTCGTAATTTTATTTTGAAGGCGAGAATTATTTCTTGTATTTATCTTTTAAATATTCTGAATGAAAGCATTAATGTAGTTCGTAATATAAGTAAGGAGTACTCAATCTTGAGCAGATTAAAATAAAATTTGTTTCTGAGATTCACGCTCACTGGACCCTTAACAGATATCCGTATACTCGAAAAAAACATCCTTCTTCAAACCAATGTAACTTAGACATAAAACAAAACAATAATTTTAAATTTTTACCACATGATAACCATTTATATTTACAATATTTCTCAAATTTTCAAAGAATTTGAGAAAAAATTAAAAAGTTATAAAGAAATAAAAATTGGACAATTTTTAAAAATATGAAAATCAGTATTTTACACGGAGCAGGATTCTGAAGTACAAACTTGATCAAAATTTACAAAGTTAATTTTACTTGGTATAAAAATTATCACTTTTGAAGTTATACTAACTTTTAAGAAATTTAGAGGAAAAAAAATATTTTTTAAATACAATTATAACGAAAATTTTACAATTTTAAGAAAAAAATAAATTAAAATTCAAATATAAAAAATCTTCATTTTTTTTTTAAAACTAATGTATAACTTATGAAGATCCTTATTTTGAACACGCGTACAAAATTTCAAATTGATATAAATAGTTTCTGAGAAATCCTGCGTGGTAGCTAAAATTTCTTGTTTTGCGAAAAATGAAGAAAGAGATACGATTTTCGTTTAAATTTCACTACTTATTTCTCAATAACTTCGGAAGTTTTCTCAGTATCAACACAATTTTGGTACCAAAATACTCCGAAATATTGAAGCTTAAACATATATACTTTTCAAAAAATTGGAAAAATTTGCAATTTAAGAGCCCCTGTGAGCCCTTCAGTAGAGTCTCGAAATGTAATGTGGACCGAAGAGTGGACGAGTTTGTGAAAATGCCTTGTTATCGAGATTAGGATTAAGAAAGAGTATTTCCTCAGAAAACATTGTTACACAGTACCTTTAAGCAAAGGAAAAGTACGCACTTTATGAAGGCATAGAACATTTATTACATGGAAAGGAAATTAATTACATAATATACAGTATTTTACCTCTGATCCAATACACCTTAGAAAAATAATTTATGAATGCATAAAGGTGTCGATAATAAAAATTTAGTAGCCGACTTTGCAAAAACTAGCTACCTTTTCTTTAATGAAATGTGTAATGTCTTGTTGTCTTCCGCACTGCATTTGGCGTTTTGCAACTTCGTTACGAAGACGCCGAATAGTACGTCCATTAACTATGGACCGACAACAAAACCTACTAAACACTTAATATGCAAATCATTAAGCCATTTGGAAGATTCATACAACTGAAAATTTTTATTTACCATTGAGATAATGCAGAAATTCTTTAATTTTTCAAATTTCACGTCATTTAACACTAATTACCTACAAATGAATAGAGCATGTAGACGTATGAATACTGCAATGGAAATAATTTAATTAAGAAATACTTACAGCATACCTCTCCTCTGTGATAGTAAAACCAAAACAACGAAAATTAAGTCTTCTGTTTTTAAAGCACCATTTCCTAATGTTTTACATAAAGACATGTTGTTATTAAATCGAGAATTAAAAAAACCATAATTAATGCTGGTAAACAAGGAAAATTAATTCTAAGCAGAAGTAAACTTTAATGTAAATTTTTGTATATGTTTGTTTCCCATGTTTAAAATAATAAATGCAATTATAAAGGATACTTGAAAAAGAAGCGATCATTCCAATAATCGAAAAACAGTAACATCTTTAAAATACTTTTCTTGATTTTAAAATGATGCACATTAATTTTAAACGTAGTTTTGGCCAAGAAAGTATATTTCTAGGTCATTTGTCGTAATAAAAATATAAGAACGTTTATTTAAGGCATCCGACTACGTTCGGAATCGTGATTTTGCAAAAGTATATAAATGGATAATATTTATGATATTTAGTATCACTTAGAGATTAGAAGGCGTATGTAAAATTGTTTTAAGAATATTATTACAATAAAAAAAGTATTTAATAAAAATATTTTGACAAAAAATTTACATAGAATGACCAATCTTCAAAACATTCTCCTTTTATGAAAAATGCTTCAATTATAATTACATTTTGCCTGTATATAGCTCAGACCTCTGTGCAGAGGCTCAACTAGAATTTTTGAAACTTATAACTTAAAAGTGGATTTATCCATATTTTACGACAACAGAGGGGAGAAATTTTAAGAAAAAAGCTCCTATAATTGTTTCAATTGGTTGTAACTCTGAAAATAATTTCAATTTTTCAAAAATCCTAGTTGATTCTCTGTACAAATGTCTGAGCTTTATAAAGGCAAAATATTATTATTATAGAAGCATTTTTTATAAAAGGAGAACGTTTTGAAAAAAGGTTATTCTAAGTTAATTGTTTACCAAAATATTGTATTTAGATATTTTTTTCATAATGTGTCCTTAAAACAATTTTATGCATGTATTCTAATCTAAATGATAATAAATATCATGAAAACTATCCATTTATGCACTTTTTTAAAATCACGGTTCCGAACGTAGTCGGATACCTTAAATCTCTTTGAAAGAAACAAACAAGAATTAACAGATGAAATAAAAACTGTCAATAAATAATACCAACAAAAAAGGAGCCAAATTTTGTTGTTGGTGTTTTTTAATTTTATCTTCAAAGAAGTTATATTAATGTATTTTTGAAAAAAATATTCAGAGATATCCGAAGCCAAAAAAATTTCTTTTCTCAAAAAGACATATTTCTGTTTTAAATTTTATTTAAAATTTCTTACGAATTCTTTTTTGATAAAAGAATTTTTTCTGTATATGTATGGTTTTGATTTATACCATAACTAAAGTTCATTTACTAATACTCCATGAATGGGCTACCTTTCATCTTAAGATCAAAGGAAATATATTAATAAAAGAAATGAGTTATATCTTGTAATATTACTTAAATATAAAAGCTGCCCTTTCATCATTGATTCTTATATATAGGCGTAATATCATAGAATAACTCTGCATAAATACATTTTTACAAAGAATTCCAAATTCATAATAAAGGAATAAGAATACAAAAGGCAGTCCTGGGTAGTATGTTAATTGAAATTGCTGTGCATTGTTATTAAAACATAAGTATATTTTGTAATCATGTTTAAGGTATCCGACTAGTTTGAAATTATCATTTTTTTTAAAAAAAATCAAAATTTATTTTAGGACTAGTTTTGTAGCCTGTTTATATAATAAACTTTCTAAACATATCTTACTTTTAACGCTGTGTCAAGTAGAAAAAAAATTATAGCTGTTTTTGTTTGGGGTTATAAGCCCAAATCGAAACTGGAAGTGTGTTTTCGGTTGATTTTCAACCGCAAAATATGGTTTTTATTCATTTAAAATATTTTAGCAAATTATTTTAGTGTTTGTTTAACTTTACTTCACTTTATAAAGGTTTTAATATATATATTTCGATTTCAAATTGACAACAGTTAAATGATTGCAATGTTTGTTTTGATTCGAAAGAGTTGCTATCTTTTTGTCAGTTGTGTTTTAAGTTAGAGCTCTTCAGATCTTTTTTATTCGTATTTTATATAGAGTTATAGTTATTTTTTATTAAATTGAAATTGTCATGCTAAAACAAGATCAGTGATGCCAAAAAAGAAGAGATTTCATGGTAATCGTTACAACTCGCAATCGTGAGTTGAGTCTTCGATTTCCAGTGCAAGTGCTACCAAACTAAAAGAGAGCCATTCCATTTAGGTACATATGGTCCTAATAACTATAATTCTGAAGAATTTTGGGGAAACCGCATTATTAATTTAAAAATTAATTATTTAATTTATTATATGTTTTTTTTTTCATATTATGCTGTATTCTTGTTATTCAATGGATTACTGCTCATTGAGGATCTCAAGATTTGGCCTGTGTTCCAATTTCTATAAAATATAGTAAATGTTCTTTTACAAAAGGCTTTTCTACTTCTGAAAAAGTTGGGAAGAACGACATTATATTGATATGTGTTTTGTTCTTGGCTTAAGACTTGTAAGCAAAGGATACACACCGCAGGAAAAATTGGTTCGACACTTAGCCTTCCATTCATTTCGAAGTTCTCTTTTCGACAGCAAGAGAAATTCATTTTAGAGCGCGTATCATTTGTTGCTGAAGAAAACATGTTATGGGCTGCGAAAGAAGTGAGGGAAGTAAAGCACGATAGAAACAAAGGGATCAGCTGTGGTGTGTCAGTGGATGGAATGTGGAAACGTCAAGGCTATTCCTTTTTAAATGGCTGTGCAACAGTCATATACATTGACACTGGCAAAGTGTTGGTTTCGGAAATTTTACCTTCTCATTGCAGAATATGTAATGTGAAGAAATCGAATATTTCGAAGGAAAATCATGTGTTCTCAAATTTGGTTGGGTCAGTTCTGGAAACATGGAGCCTGTCGGCGATTTCAGAATGAATGTTTGAGCACTCAAAACATCTACGAAAATTACAGTATTCTGAATATTACGGTGATGGGGATTCGAAAGCTTTTGAAGCCGTGAAAAACACATCCGGTAAAGATTCAGTTACGAAGTTAGAATGTATTGGGCATGTGCAAAAGAGGGTTGGAGGACGTCTGCAGAAATTAAAAAAGAACATTAAACAGCTGGTGTAAATTCCAGAGAGCAGAATTTGTTGGAGTTACTTTGAAAGAAAAATCAACGGATCTTTCCAAATTCAGTTATAAAATTCTATAAAAAGACATGGATGTTTGCGATCAGAAATCTCCTAAGAAAGCTTTTTCACGGGAAAACTCAAAAGCTGCAATGAAAGATTTAACAATGTCGTGTGGAGTATAATCCCAAAAGAGACCTTTGTTGAGCTATAAACACTCCGCTTAGGAATTTATATTGTAATAATGCTTTTGAACTCTAGATTTGCTGTTCATTATCTCTACTTGAAAAGTTCGGAAAGGAATTAGGGCCTGAAATGAAGGGATATTTTTGGTACCTCGCCAATACGAGAATTGTTGCTTCAACGAAGCATTCTAAGCCATGTAAGAAACTGTCTCGTAAAAAAAGAAAGTCCCTTATAAAATATAAAAGTTTGAAATATGAGGTTCAAGAAGGCAAAGTACAAACCTGGAGAGTTTTAATGACTTCCTAAATCTTTAAAAGTTTTATTGTAAATATAAACTTTATTTTTCATTTTCTGAAGAATGTTATTTTTGTACATAATGGTTAACGGTAAGAATGATATTTCTTTAAGCAATTGAAATATTCTTATGAAAGCTTTTGAGTTTATTCTTTATATTATAATGAATACTTTCTGATAAAAGCTAAGAACAATTTTTCAATTAAGTTATTTTTTAATGTAATTTTATACGAAAAAATTTTTCTGAGAAATTCTGTGTTTATTATGTTGAACAATTTTTTTCATTATTTTATTGTAAAACTTGATATTCTTTTTAATAGACAACATTGTTAAACATTGAGAATTAAATTCCGAAAATATGTCACTTGTTTTTGAAATTAATTTTTTAGAGTTGTTAAAAGGCAAATTTTTGTAAAAATTTGGTTTAACTTTCTCAATATTTTGAAAAAATAATTTTTCAAAAAAATATTTTGCTGTAATTTTTTGTTTTGCAACATACTTTCTTAAGAAATTACAATTAAATAATTACTTAAGACAAATTTTAAAAAATTGTCTCCTAGCCCAGTCGGATGCCTTAAAGAATTACATTAACTTGGTGTGGAAGATAAGGAAGTGGAAGTGCCAGCTCAGGTGTCATCCTTATTCACTTATTTATGATTTAAAATTATGAAATCCATCACTAAAATCCCTCGTGTTGTTTCAGAGCACGACGTAGATTAAATTCATCAAAATAAATCATATAATTTATTAAAGAGTTGCAAGAGCGAAATACTTATAAATGCAGCTTATCATTTAATTTTCTGATTCAGAAAACTCTTGACTTTGGTTAATCACCCGATGAAATTAAAAATTCTTAAGTAGATGGTGTAAAGAAAAAAATTATCTTACCCCCCATCCTTTTCTAAGGAGCCACTTTCTCGAAAAAATAATTAAGTGGTTCTTTTGCATGAATTGATTCTAATTTTATCATCCGTGAAATAAATTGTTGGATGAAGTGATGTGAGCTGAAGGTTAAAAATTAAATGTGTGGCTGGAAAGGTATTTAGTAATGCCAAAGATCCCTAAGTAGAAAGAATTTTTAATTTTAAGATAGTTAAAGAGTTCTATTCTAGACAAAAATGATCTTTATAATTCTAGTTATGAAGAAATTTGAAATGTCATTTAATTAAAAGAAACCAGTACTAGAGTCTGCGTACATGAAAAAACAATTTTGTTTTTAAAATCCGAGAAAAGCAAGTATAATTGTTTTAAATATAAACGCTGTGCAAACTTAGATTCCAGGTTTGAAATAGATTTATTAAAAAGTTTATTCTCCGATTATTATGGGTACTAATTATTAGTGAGTTTTCTTTAAGGCTGCATAAAATGACTACAAAAAATAGTTATGAAATTCGGTTTTTATTTCAGCCCAAGTGTTATCAAAAGTCCCATCTCTGACTGAAAAGAAGTTCTGAACAACAATCTTTTACATCACAGTTAATTTTACAGTTACATATATAAACATCGATATGCATATATAAATACAAATAATTAAATAAAAATTATAAATGTTTCCTATAAATTATTATTAACAAATTTTATAGATATATACTAAATTCTATTTATACTGTACATGTTATTATAGTTTCGAATTATTTTTTTTAAAACTTTCGGAATTGTTGATGCAAATAAATGCATCAAACTGGTGACATGCAACTGTACTACTAAGTTACAACATTTTGTTTACTTGAATTAATGTTCCATACACAAGAGCAATACGATAATCAGAAGACTTCATAGCTTAGAACCATGATCAAACCATAAGAAATGACCATGGGCGGATAACTTACCATTACTCCCCACTAAGACTTATATCTCCATTTTTCTTTAGATTGAAAATTGACCACATTGCTATTTTGCGTTGTTGTGTGAAATCAGGACTCGAAATATAACACTACTGTTATATTTCTAGCCATATGTCGTCAAGTAGAAGCCTTGCAGCTGAGTGGTAGCTATCATGCTTTCACACCCCGGGCTGGGCAAGGTGACTCAGCCTTTCATCTCTTCAGTGGATCGACAAACAAGAACCAAGCTGGCTTGGAAAAACTAAACTCTGGGGTTTTGTGTCAGACAGACCACCCGATTGGAACATATGCTCATGCACCTCAGTGCCTAAGGTCACGAAAATTGGGATAGGTACTATAGGTGCTGTTTGTCTTGGGCTGTTGCGCCACTGAGAAAAGTATGCCATCAAGTAATTTATGAATATAAATCCTATGGCAAAGCAACAATTTATATAAAAAGGAGCAACCGCAGCTGGTAATGGTAGTCGAAACTTTTATGTATCGAAATGCTGTTCATAGTTGAGAAAACCTTCTTAGTTAAACTGTATTATAAGAATTCGGAAGGTGTTATTGCGGCATTGCGAGCATATAGCTACATAAAGGGTATGCGAGATAGCAAAGAACCAAGAATGTCTTCTGCATTGAACATAATGATGAAGAAAATTTAAATTACATGTTCTTTGGCGTCACGTCAAATAGATGTCCCTCAACAGCCGCTGATATTTCCCCGACAGTGGAGCAGACGGTGCAATCCATGTCAACGATTGCTGCACATGGGGAGTGTAGTGCTCGAGAAACTTCAAAGCAGATAGGAGTGTCGTACGGAAATGTCTGGAGAGTATTGCGAATAATTTTGCAAAGGTATTCCTACAAATTGTAACATAACCATCAATTAAAAACCTTTTTTGACTTCAAACTCACCGAGATTTTTCCCAATTTGGTATTCAAAAAAGATAAAGAGAAACCCCGGGGCCCCTCCTGCGTTTTTGGGACCGATGAAGCACATTTTACACTCTCCGACGCTGTTAACACTCACAATTGTCGAGTGTGGACTACAGAAAATCCACATGCATTTGTTGAGGTACCCTTGGAACAGCCAAAAAATGAAAAATCTGGTGTGGCTTCGCTGCTGTTTTCCCAAAAGTTGGTCCATTTTTTTCCCCAAAGTCAACAAACAATTTTCCCAAAAACGGTTTGTTACTGGTCAACGATTTTAAACACTTTTAAAAGAACGACATTCCCTAAATTTAAAGGCGACGGCACTCCCAGTCACCTTTATGCAAGGTAAAGCACCACCCCCTTTGCTCTGCCTGTGAAACCCCCACACGTTCAAGATCTGGGGGATAAATTACAATCGCGCTACTTTATTCCCAAACGGCCTAAGATCCCCCCTAATCTGACACCCTGTGACTTTTGGCTGGGGATTTTTGGGAAAAAAAAAGTGTCCGCGCCCAAAACCAAACATCTATAGAAGACCTAAATTTGGGATCCCCAAAAATGTTTTCTGTCAAAAGGGTAAAAAATGTTACTAAATCTGCAAAACGGGTGTGGGGGCTCGTCTCCTCGAATGATGGAAGCACATAGTAACTGAATTGTTTGACTTGTAAGTTGTAAAAATTTTTTTTCATTTGTAAACCATTTTTTGGTGCAAAAAACATTATGGTATCTGTTGGTTGCCAACACCTTTTTTTTTCTTGCTACACAAAAACCCGGTTTCTTTCCACCCCTTTTGGTGCAAAACCGTACCCTTTGTATCTTGTTTTCCTTTTGGGGAATTATTTTGGGATTCATTTTTTTGAACTTTTAATTTTTTGGGATAAAAGTAATTCCCCGAAACCGTAATAATTTAATTTTTTAACAAATACTAATAAACCCGCTTAAAAAAATTTTAAACATAAATTTTAAATTTTTAAAAAAAAAGCCCCCAAAAAACAAAAAAAGGTTTTAATATTTTGATGACTCAATATATGTATCAGAAAAATTTTCCCATTTGTTTTTTTAAAAAAACATAAAAAAATGAAATTTAAAAAATTGTTTAAAACAGAAAAAAAAAAACATACTTACTTTTTAAAATCTCGTCGATTTTTTTCCAAATTTTAAATTCCAAGTGAAAAAAAAAAATGTGTTCGAATTTTGCATGGAAACTTTTCCCCCAAAAACATTGAATATATACCCTTTTGGCTTTGGCGAGGTCGTTTAATTTGATGTAAATTGGCGACGGAAAAAAGCTTAGGTACCAAAAAAAAAATTAATTTTTGTTTAAAAGATTACTGGAGAAAGAAAAAAAAGGGAGAAAATTTTTTCCAATCAGTGGGTTTATCGTTTAAGGAATCATGCTTGGCACACACACGCAAATTCTAATGTTAACGTCAAATTGTTAAGAATTAACAACTATTTGGCAGAAAAATAAGTAGCGTACAGAAATCATATATAATTATAATCATCGCTTGATAAAAAAACAACAAAGCAAAATTACAAAAAAAAAAATATGAATATACAACCCAAAATCGTAAACATCCCGTTAAAAAACTATCCGAAAATTTCGAAACTACAAAACCCTAATTTTAGATGTTGAAAAGGGGTAATTTTTTAAAAAAAGGACTTTTCGAGAAAAAAAATAATCCCAGTTACGTATCAAAGGCAATAAAAAAAATAAAAATGACCCAATAAACATAAAATATAGATAAAAAAGAAAACCTGAAAAACTATATGTAAGCCTAAATTTTTGGGGAAATTTGGGGAGAACCGGCATCATATGACGTCATAACAAAAAAATCCTTTTAAAATTAAATTTTTAAAAAAATTTGAGGAATTTCGGAATAAAAGGGGAAAAAAAACCCGTCCCCGGGTGCCCAATACAACGTTACGTTACAATTTCAGAGGAAACGGGGATACTTTCGGTTGTGGCTTTTAAAAAAACAAAATTACATTTTTATTTATATAGATTTTTTGGGGGAATAAATGCTATTTTTTTGAGATAAAACTAGATGCAATTTATAAAAGGAAATTTCAAAAAAATTATACCTATTTTTTTATTTTTATTTTTGAGAAAGCGAAAATGAGAACACAAGAGAAACATTTGCTTTATATGTTTCTCTTCAGTTTTGCATTCCTTAAAAAGATTTTTGCTCTTAGTACTTCTTAATACTTCTTACACATTCAATTATTTTATTTTTCTGGAATAGTTAAAATTAGCTTATTTTAGAAGAAAGTATACAATTTTCAAGGAACTAATAAATTAAAGAAAAGGGAAAGATTAAAGTTAAGGGTCAAAGGTTTAAATAATTTTTTGAAAAAAATTTTTGAATTTTGTTTTTCAATATTTTTCCCCAATACTTTTAATATGTCTTTGGTTATATACCATACGCATTTTTGCCCTACAAAATGTTTTAATGAAGCTTATTGAAGTTTGATGCAAGACAAGCATTTAAAAACAGTGTTGAACAAATAATATATATAAAAAAATCAATTCCTACTTAGGTCAGCAAAGAAAAAATTTTAAATTTTAAAATTACTTTTTAAAAATTTCAATTAATTTTAAATATGTTTTACATGTAAAAGAAACACAATATTAAATGACAAAATAGAAAGCGGTTTTTTCCGCCAAAATGATGTTGAACTATTATTTTTTTTGTTTTTTTACCCATTTATTCCCTGAATTAAATTTTTTTTATTCCAAAAAAATTTTATATTAAAAGAAAAACCCACCCTTTAAAAAAAATTTTATGAAATTTTCAGGGGCTCTGTTGGAGTTCTAATCCATGACCTTTTGATAATACAAGTCCAACAACTACCTATGGTGCTATAGGGACACAACGAGCAATTTTCCTTTTTTATATATCGTCTTGGACTTTACTTTTTCTTTATATTTATTCTTTAAAATTTGTTAATATTTGAAAAAACTGAATTAAAATAAAGTGTCACCCCCTACAAGTTTAAAAATGTATTTGAAGAATGTATGAAAAAAAAAGTATTTTTTAACGAAATGAATATTTGAACATGATATATATATATATATATATAGGGGTTTTAACTAATAGTGGGAAATTAAAAAAAACAGTCGTCATTTGTGTCAGAATAATCTCATAAAAAATCGGCACATTTTTCAGATATCCACTACGTTCGGAACATGTTTTTAAAAAAGCGCATAAATGGAAAATTTTCAGATATTTAGTGTCCAATTAGAAACATGTATAAAATTTTTTTTTAAGGACATTAGGGAAAAACAAAATTATCTAAATTCAATATTTTGGCAAAAATTAACGAAAATTTTTTTCTCAAAAAGTTCTCCTTTTTTTGAAAAAAAGGTTTTTATAATAAAATTTCCGGGTTATATAAAGTAAAAAATTTTTCCCGGGGGGTCTGAACTAGGGAAATTTTTAAAAAGCCCTTATTTTTATTGTTACCCAAAAAAAATTATTATCGCTTTTTCTTAAAATTTCTCCCCCCTGTTTAGAAAAAGGGATTAATCCACTTCAAACTATATATTTCAAAAAATTTTTTCAATTTTGTACAGAGGTCTGAGCTATAAAAGGCAAAAAAATTATTTAAAAGAAGCATTTTCACAAAAAGGGAATATTTTGAAAATGGGTCATTCTTTTTTTATTTTTTTCAAAATATTGTACAAATAAATTTTATTATTAATATTTTAAAAAAATTTTATATACTTTTTTTTAATCTAAATCTCTTAAATCTTTTTGCGTTTTTTCAAAATTCTGAGGGAAAATAATCTCAAATTATTGGGTGTGAAAAAGTTACTTATAGGTTTTTTTCAAACCTCTTGATCTATCCGTAATGTATCGTTTGCTGATTTGTTAGTGTAGACAGCACAAAATGAGTTTCATTAAATGATTGATTTCAATCGGTTTGGAGAATATTACCTTGGCTACGTTAACTTAAAATTTATTAGTAACTAAAAGGTTGTTAGTGTTTTTGGGGAAATTCGGGACCCATCAAAATAGAAGAAAATTCCTCCCACCATAGAAGAAAATTTGGTGTTTTTTAGCGGTAAAATTTAACTTTTCTAGTTTCTTCGAAACAAAATAGATATAAATTAAATCTATAGAATAAAGTAAAGCATTTAGAAATAAATTTTCTTTATGCTTCACCTATTTTGTAATTTAATCATCTATTTCATAAATATGACATTAAAATTACATTTAATCTGTATTGAATCAACTTTTTGAACAAAATTACTTACTTACATTCATTAAATGGTAGGTTAAAATCATACATTTTTATCTCAACACTATTCTATCACTTTTAAGAAGTATTTAACTATTTTTGTGAGCGTTCGATTCCACATAAAAACTATCTTCTGCTTATTTCAGTTTTTCATTTTAACAAGATTAATAAAAAAAAAAAAATATTTTTATTTTTATTTTAAAGTCTTTTAATACCAGTATGAAAAAAACATAATATACTTTTAATTAAATATTAACTCAATTATATTGTGACTAATTTATCGATGGAAGCAAGATTTTACTTTTACATTAATAGGATCACCCAATGAGTGGTACAAAAAGTATGCAAATTTTAGGATAGGCTTGTCGCGGTCCTTCGACCGTGGGTGTTGGAGGGTTCGAGTAAAGACCAACCATTTTTCAATCTAAAAAATTTATTTCCTGTGTCACTTTATAGTCTCAATTAACTTAATTTATAATGTACTTAAATCACTAAACCCAAAAGGAGTAATCAAATTTATTAAATTAATTATAAAAGAAATAAGAGCACTTATCGATTACCCTGAGTGCTCTTGCTTCAACACTTACCACAAAATCCAGCGTATAAAGCGCACTTTGAACACAAAAAAATGAAATCGAAATATTAGGTTGCGCGTTATACGCCGACTATAAAAATGATAGCTTTAAAAATAACAAAAGAGATGAGCATAAAAAAAAATTACTTCTACACATATAAAAGTACGGGTTATTTAAAAGAAATGACATACCTTATGAACTAAAAGAGTTCTAGTTCTAGAAATATACTATTATTTCAAAAGTCTGGAATAATATTTCGAATAAATGACTTCAAAACATAAGAACATTGTATTCTATCATTTCAGATTTCTTTGTAAAAAGCGGGGTGCGCGTTATACGGTGAACATACCTAAATATTAAAAAATGCAGCTTGGAAGTATAAGTGCGCGTTATACGCCGGATTTTACGGTAATTAATTGTTCCTTCTTGAATTAACTACATGACCACCGGTCGCTAACGCTATGCTTTCTTCTTTCAACCATCATTTCACCAATTCTACGATTAGAACTTAAATAGAAGCTCTAAAACACAAAAACAAAGTCCTCTCTACGGAAAGCGGTTTTCAACTGAAATCACAATTATTAAGAGTATTTTACTCAAGACGATTGGTAGAAGCGAGAATAGACCCATTACAGGCTCACTTATTATTCTCAATAAGCAGCTTTTCGACACACATTACGTAGATATAAGGAAAGAAACTCGAAGAATGAGCAATATACGGGATGCTATTTCTTACAGAAATATTTTTGTGGAAATTATTTTATTGTTTCAGAGGATACGTATGGGCAAAGAATGCACAGCCGCTACCGCCACCAGAGGTAGTTCCGGTAGAGCAGGGGTGGGCAGACTTTTCAGGGGATATGGACTATTTCTAAGTTTTTCAAAATGCTGCGGTCCACCTAGTGGCGTAGGTGCAGTGAGCTAAAAGAAAGTATAAAAGGTCGTGGGACCTCCATTTTACGAATTTTTTTCTGGAACCAAGAACATTTTACGATTTTCGACGTAAAATAACCTTTGATTTTCACAAAATCTTGCTGAGAATTTGGGGCACTACTCAGAATTGATGTTGGCTTAGACTCAAATAAATACGGTTTTTCTAAACCTTCGTATTATGGAATGATTATTAGGTCTTAGTGAAAGCGTTCATAACAAAATATCTAGGCGGTCCACCGGTCGATCGCGATCGACAATGCCCACCTTTAATGGGAAGCGCCCTAATGTAAAGGGAGGATTTTGCGAAGGGCATGGTGATTGGACTGAGAAGGGCAGGTTGCTGTCAAATTTCAGCTGTTACCCAATAAGGGATTCCAAGATGCAACAACTATGATGTGAAACGACAATTTGAGCAAAAAAAAAATGTTACAAGTTGAAGAGGTATCGGTGCTACCAATATGATGCCAACTCTTGTGGATTGAGGCAATCATCAACAAGTGGCCCAACAAACCAATTTTGCCACATTTGTTTGTTTTGAAATATATATTGGACATCCTTGGGATTCCCATATCAATCAGAACCGTTATATGTCAATTGGTAGCAAGAGTCCGGTATATTTATGGCATCTGTTAGGAAGGCTGCCATTAAATAAAAAGCACAAATGACTCCTTTTGTAATAGTGCCGGACTAAAGCGACGCAAGCATGTCCTGCCCCACTGCGTTTAGAATTGTAGCAAACAGTCGGAAAGGAATGGAGAGCCCTTCCCAGTGGAACCATTCATGCACTCATTGGCTGTGTTGATAGACGTATTGCTTCATGTATCTCCCTTCAGTGAGGCTCTACGTAAGCTCTATCCTCTAATTAAGGAATCTACAGCAGACGATCAAAAATTTGGATAAATGATATTTGATTACTAGTATGCCTGAATTTCAATTCATATTGTGTTTGGCTTCTTTTATCTGTCAATCCCATTCCTTTTTTTATCGAAATAAATTATATATACAAGAAATATAAAAAAAAAAAATTAAGTCAATTCCTACTTAGATCAGCAAAGAAAATTTTTATTTTAGCTACATTTTATTAAATAGATACAACTAATATAAATATGTATATACATATGACAGAATCACAACTTATAAGTGGTAAGTAATTTTTATCAATTATCATTCAAGTATCGTATTGTCATCCAAAACAATCGTGTATATAAATTTCAATTCAACTGAGTACTTTAACACGCGATTAAAAACCCTTTTCAAGTTTTGACACAAATCGCCAAAAGGGTCGCTAAGTCACCAAAAATGATGCCAAGGGGTTGTATTTGCAATTCTTTAAATAATTGTTTTTAATCAATTAATTTTTATTAATTATTATTATATTATTGTATTGTCAACCAAAATAATCATGGATTTAAAATTTCAGCTCAATTGAGCGCTTTAAAATGTATTTCATGAACGATTGAAAATTCCACCAAGATAAATAAATATATAGAGGTTGTAAGCTAATAGTAGGAATTGTGAATAAATCACAGTTATTTAAATATTTTTCTAATCGTTTATGTGAGTTAAATGTTGGTCAAATAATCTACGATGGCTCTTACATAAATAGTTTTTGCACACATTCTCTCATCATATGAGAAAAATGATCGATAAACTGTACTTCTCACTATAAAAAGAAAAAGGCATTTCTTGTATTGAATCCAGACTCTTAGCCTCGGATACCACTGTATTATCCTTATTTACATCAACGAGATCTTATAGTTTAAGTAGGGATCCTTAGAAGGAAATAATTAAGGGATTCTCAAGGGTGTTCAATTTTCCTCAAGAGCTAAAAATATAAAATATTTTCAACTAGATATAATTCTTTGGATTAAAATTAAATAATTAGATTATCTTACACATATTTTACAAAGAAATGAGACTTTAAAAAGTGTAAAACGTTTAAAATAAAATTATAAGAACATGAAAATAAGAAACATTTCTGTAAGAAATATTAAGGAAGTTTTTCCATGTGATATTTTTCTAAAATAGTAGCTCTAATTACTAACAATAAGTTGATGTATAAAGTGAAATATATCTTCATTATACTTAAGCATTTTTATATACATAAAACGATAAATAATTTTCCAAAAAAAATAATAAAAATAAAAACAATTAAATTTTAAGTTTTTAAATTTTTTTTAAATATTTTTTTGAATTTTCTAAATAAAAAAAGTTATACAATGCTAAAATTAGGTAGACTTTAAATAGTACGATACATTTAATAATTATACGAAGTTTTATACCCCAAAGGCTACTATATTATAAAATATCATGCACAACGTATAAAACGTACTTAATATTTCTTACAGAAATGCTTCTTATTTCCATGGGCTATAGTTTGAAATAGATTATATTTGAAAAAAAATTAACACTTTTTGAAACCTTATCTCTTTATGAAAAATATGTGAAAAAGAATCGAATTATTGAAATGTAACCCCAAAGAGTTTATTCCAGACGAGATATTTTTATATTTTCAGCTCTTGAGACAAAATTAATAGTCTTGAGGAAAATAAATACTCCTAATGTATAACTCAAAGAAAGAAAAATAAAATCAATTTCCTATTAACCCTTAAGTATGCATTTTTTAATACAATACGGTTATTTCTGAAAATAATATTTATATTCTGAGAAAAGAGTATTTCATGATTATTTTTATTTTAATGTTTAATAAGCTAAAAACATTAAATTCTTGCTGAATCTTTGATGTGAAAAGGGATGTTTTCAATTTTTTACAGAAACTGTTAAAAATAAAATACTAGTTTTATTTCCAACGTATTTATAAAGTTTTTCAAAGCATGTGCTGAGACAAAATAAAAAAAAAATTAAGGGCGATTTATATAGAGAGGTTTAGCTGGCGAGGTTTTCCTTAAAAACATATTTGAAAGTAATATTTCTCAATATTTTAAAAATTTTTTTCTATATCTTATTATGTCTTACTATATTTATCTATGCAAATGTCTTATAGAAGACTTAAGTTAATCAAAAAACTTTAAATATAATATAACTTTATTAAAAAGAACTCCTATCTATAAAAAAAAATATCTGATCTCTTTTGGATAATGTCAAAATTCAGTTGAACAATTGCACAACAAAGTTGTTTTCATAGAACTTTATAACAATAGAAAACGCTTCCATAAACATATATATATATAATTAAAAGGTATTCTGTTGCAGACCAATAATGTGGCGCAACAATAGAACAACAAAGGAGCAATTATATCTATTTTTGATTATTTTGTCCATTGTGAGTTTGTATCTTACGAATTGAAGTTTCAAAAATTTTTGAGAGAAATCTTGAAAAAAACTTATCAAGGATGATTTTCCATATCACTTTTGCGGATTTGGTCGTTGTGCTGTCTTGCTTTAGCATGATAGAATTGTTGTGTAGCGGGACATTCTTTTATACAGTCCCTTTAATCCTTTATGTAATACTAGCTGAATGTTGTATTAAGAAATATGACACTAAAGCAATCGGCGATGGATTAAAACAATCTGAAATGATGAATTATGAAACAATTGCATTACAGGCACCAGTCGGACAATAACCTTTGCCACGCTAATCAACAATCCATTTTGCGGTAACGATTTCCCCCTCGTATCCGGATGAAACTGTTCCATAAAAAGTTTCTCTCATCTACATATACTTAAAAGCAATAGAGATAAAAATAAAAGGAACTATCCAAACATGCAAGCCTTTTTAAAAATCACGCAAGACAATAAATTTTCTTAAAACTGAAACCGAAACTTTTGCAAGTGGCTCTAAACAAAGACTCTAGTGTCATTGAAATAGTGAAAGTTTGAAACTGGCACCGATGCGCTGGAAATATAACAACGGATATGAATACGGAAGAAATCTTGTCTTGCTCTTGACTGCCTCTTGATGTAATATATTTCAAGTAAAATCAAGGGAGCAATAAATATTTACCTCTTCTGGCTAAAGGATCAAAGTCAAAGAATAAAGACACGGATAGGTTACAGCTCATCTTTTTTAAGCATATTTCAGCTAATAGATATTAAAATACTGAATAGCAATCGTCTTTTACAAAACGATTCACAGTACCACATAAAAATGAATTCCGCATACCAACGTCTTGCAACAAGGGAAAATAGACATAACACATTAATGTAAAAAAGTGTAAAAAGATCCAAGTGCCTCGTAAATACCTCGTTCAATATGATGATAAATGACTAAATCTGGCTTTCCCATTTATTGGGGCTTTATACCCCCCAAAGAGGTTCCCCTTTATGTGACTTGATACGCCCAAA
>BMAV01026852.1:1009-16591 GCA_019973955.1 Trichonephila inaurata madagascariensis
TATTACTTATTTATTTTCCCATAGATCTCATTTCAATCTTTTCTCTCTTGAGGGCAGAAATCTTTTTCTCACGATTCACTCTAGGCGGTGGTACATTTGCTGTAATTTAAATTTTTTTTCTCTTTTCTTACCCTCCAATTATTTGCGCCTTATCCTTAAAAGTGGCTTCGGTTTTCGATTACTTTTATGTTTACATTATAGAAGAGATTTTCAAAATTTTTTGAATTATAGATTTCTGCGTGCACAACTTATTTATTAAAGGCGATATTACCGTAAAAGAATTAAGGAACTGGTTCAAAATCACATACAAATATGAATTTTAATTTGGATAGATCTTGGTTCTCCCAATTTTGAACTGCAGTTCAGTAATACAAGGATAACACCAGCTATTTAATTTTCCTAACTTGCATATTACACTTCGTAAAAAATTTTGGGAGTATCAATTCCATTATTAAAAAAATGCAACATACTTTAATATTTGATATGAACAGAGGCGCACACAAGGGGGGCCCGGAGCCCCCCCTCCCAAAGCACTGGATTTTTTTCCGATTGATTATAATTCTAAGTATATAGTACGTAAAATTTAATTAAGCATTTGTTATTAATGATTAATTTTATTAATTTATGCTAATTATTTATTTAATAATTCGTTTTTACTGTGTTTTGTTCTTGAAAATCGACAAAATCAAAAGAAACATGATACAAGATTAGTTAACTTTCGATCCCGGACCTTCCCTTGAAAAATTCCTGTGTGTGCTACTGACCCTCGGTATTGCTTTTAGGATGCGATGTAAATAAAAGTCTAATCAAATCAGTTTTTTAATAATTGTGTGTGTGTGTGCAGTTAGTTTTCAAGTATAAACATCTTTTTATGTAACATTTAGCACAATTTATATTTTTATGTGATGATAAAACAAGAGAATAATATGTATGAGAAAAATTAATAATTTTAGTGATGTACGCGCGAAAATAACGTTGTTCTTGCAAAAATTGGCTAAAAGCAATTTTACTCAACTCTTTTTGTTCAGTAGGTATGCTAAACTATGTTTGAGTAATGTGATAATAGCCTTTGTTGCTCCATATTCCACAAAAATAATAACTGTAATGTTTGAATAACAAAGTTTGAAAGTTTTTTAACGTCACTTTTCTTTTTAACATAATCTTTTTTTTTTTTTAGTATAATAGTTTTGCGCTGACAAATTAATTTTTGAGTTAGTAACATTTCAAGATAAATAATATTTTGATGGAACATTCCGGGATTTTTTTATAATTATAAATAAACTTTTTGTTTAATTGCTGTTGAAAGTAAAATGTGAGGTAACTAATGCAATATGCAAAGTTATGCAACTTATAAATATGCAATAACTTTTTTAGAAAATTGTGGGTTAAGGAACACATGAATTTAAATATCTTTCCAAAGTAAATATGCAAATTTTATTTTAATGTGTACATCGATATTCAAACTAATTAAATTGTAATTTTATCTTTAATTGCAGTTGAAATTGGTTAAATTACTGAAATATTGTTAAATCTTGCATGGGCACTAAATAAAGTACTAGCTTTAAGATCAGCCAATTCTTTTTTTAAGTTATTTGAAAATTTACGCAAAAATACCTAGAATGCGCAAAAGCGAATCATTCCACACTCTCTTGGGGCGAGGGGAGGGGGAGAAAAAGAAACGGACATGGGATGTTTTTTTATTTTATTATGTGTCAGCTGCAAAGATCGTTGCTTGTCGGAAGGATCATACAGGTCGGAAGGAATGCATACAGTGACCGGATGGAATGGTCAACTAAAGATCCTTATCAGAAACAGGGGTTCCTATTGGAACTTTCACGGGGAAGTTTTTGCTTGAACAATAGAGAAGCGTCGCTTTATCTTAGAGGTCAAATGCGACGCGGTACCCGTTTGCAATATAGGGACGTTTCTTCCGCCGAAGAGGCAGCTAATTGTTTAACCCCTACCCAACGGCTTTTCATCGTATTTTTAGCAGAGACAATAATAAATCAGGAATAGGGGAGTGGTTCAAATACTTGAAAACTGTGAATTTCTTTTTCTTCGTGTCTTAAACCATAGGTGTAAATTATGACCGTTTAAGGACAACATTGCAAAAATAAAATAATAAAAATTGCTGGGCTACACATGCAATATTTTTTCAACATATTGAAATAAAAATTAACTCTATATAATTTTACTAAAATAAATTAACTTCTTTTTTATAATTTTTTTTAAAATTTGAATTAGATATATATAGGTACACATATTTATTTTAAATTTGTAAAAGTTTCGTTTCATTTAGTTTAGATTTTATAAAGAGCGAAAAATCCAAATTAATGAAATGGATGAATTTGCTTTTGTTAAACAAGCAAATCGATGTCGGGGTCAATAGACGAGCTTTCAAAAATTAAATAGCATTAATTTTAATATTAAAATTGTTGTAGCTTTTGAAAAAAAGCTATAAAATTTTTTAGAAATATTCCCAAAATTTCGATTAGAGAGATAACTGCATTTTTAAGAATAACATTAAAACTGCGTTTGTATTTGAATAAATAAATTTTGAAAACGAAAGGCAAGGGATTTTAACATTTGAATTTGACTATTTTCTTCCTATAGTGAATGTGGTATGGCAGTTAAAAGAATTATATAGTATCTTCGTTATCTCGTCTTTCCTCTGAAACAATTTACAGAGATAACATTTCGAATAATTAAATATTGATTAAAAATAAACTATTGATGATATAAACTATTTTTATATATATTTAAATAATTAAAAAAGAGTACAATTGTACTAATTTTAATAAAATTTTAGAAATTATATATCACACTAATGTGTACTTTTTGTGGAAGTTTTTAAGAAAAAAATAGAAAGTTATAGAAATTTTTAGAAATATTCCTAAAATTTCAGTTGGAAAGATAGCTACATTTTTAATTTTGAATTAATTTGAACTACAAATTTTGAAAAATGGAATGCAAAGGTTTATAATATTTGAATTTGACTCTTTTCTCCCTATAGTGAATGTGGAGTGGTGAGGCAGTTAGAAAAAGTGATATACCAATTTCGTTATCGTCATTCCTTTACCAATTTACAGAGATAACTTTTCCAATCATTAAATATTGACTAAAAAATTTTTAATTTGAAACAAGTCTGAAAAATGTAAATAAAAATTATTCAAGAAAGTAGTTAATTTTAGGATTGCAATAGTAAATTAGATGATCAAGTGTATCCTGTAAAAAATAGACATAATTTGATATTAAAGAGAAAAAAAAACTATTTAGGAAAAATTGAGTGCCAGTGATAAAAAATATTCTTTTTTTTTTATAAAACATGTCTTCAAAATAATCAAAACCTGCTTATAAAAATCGATAATCCTTGCATAATTCAATTCAAGTGAATTATTGAAGGACAACCAATTAAGAAGGTAAAAAATTATATTAATCTTTCATATAATAATAATAATGAATAAAAGTTTATAAATTTTTACTGAAATAAAATTTTTAGTAAGTATATATATATTGGTATTTTAAAACCATATTTTATAAATCAAATATTGAGTTTTACCTTAAAAATTATTATATAAATTTATTAAAAATAGTTTTATTGTAAAATATCACATAAAAATAATATATAAAAAATGTATAAGATATACAGTAAAGATAATAAATAAAAGTGTAATAAATAAAGATAACAGAGAAAAACTTTTAAAAATTAAACTTTTTTATATTCAATAGTATTTTCTCAAATTTCTATAATTTTTAATTTCATATTTAAGAAACAAGAATTCCTAAATTTAAAAGAAAATATCAACTGTTCCAAGGAAAATTGGAAATTTTACGTATAAAAAGAATTATAAATGTAAAAGAACTGTTTTATGAGCATTTACATGTACAAATTTCTTCTATTTTAATCTCTTCGTTTACACTAAAATTATTACTCTAAAACTCTTTGAAAATTTGTTAGCATTCAAAATAAGCCCAAAACTGACATTAAAAATTCATTTTTTTATGTATTCTCTTTAAAAAATGTAATTATATTTCGGACTATATTATGTTGCGGAAGAACCGCATTCCACCATTTTTTTCTGACTCTTCTTACTTCGTGTTGCTCTAAATCTGTGACGTAGCCAGATTTAATAGACGACAGCCACATTTGAATGATACTCGCTCTGTTTGGTGATCTTGGCTTATTTTGAACTGGTTAATACCTCGAATACTGAAGAGTTCCCAATACTACCTGAATAAATTTCTAAAAATTTTATTTTAAGTTTAATAAACAAGATTTTCTAATTAAAAAAAATATTAGTTGTTTCTAAAGAAAATTTGAAATTTTACTTCAAAAAATAATCCTATATGTAAAGGTAAAGGATAATAAATACTTAAAAATATATATATATATATATAATATTTCAATCTTTTCAACTACACTCAAATTATTATTCTAAGAACAGATCAAAAGTTTTAATCAGAAATAAGCCAAAAACTGACATTAAAAATTAATTTTTGTATGTATGTATTATGTATTTATTTTTTATGTAAAAGATGTAATTGTATTTAGGACTTTTTTATGTTGCGGAAGAAAACCGAGAACAACTAACTCATTAACTCTAGCTTTGTGACGTAGCCAGACGTAAGAACAAATAGACGGACAGCTACATTTGAATGATACTCGCCTTGTTTGGTGATCTTCGCGTATTTTCAACTGGTTAAAACCTCGAATATTGAAGAGTTCCTAAATCTGTCGAGAGCTCAAACTTCCTCTGGTGTGGTATGGTAGTTAGAACATAGTGGTGCCAGCTCAGGTCTCGTCCTCGTCACTTGACCATGGTGCAAAATTACGAGGTGCGTCACAAACAGACCTCGAGTAGCTGAATAGTGTGACGTTTATATTCCCTCACTCACTTCATATTTTATATATTTCTCTTTTCTATGTTGCATTAAGATTTATATCGTAAAATTAAATATCATCAAATCACTTGATGAGATTTTGTTTCAAGATTAATCTGACAAAATTAAATTCTTTAATAAGATGGCAACAAATAATGTTGGAAATTTGAAGTGAAATCATTCTGAGCTATCTGCAACTTTTTCAAAAACAATTTTGTTTTATTTATGGATTATATAAGAAAGTATACCAAACTATATATTAGAGTACCTTAAATTTTCAAATATTTATTTTGATTTAAAGATGAATTAAGTTTTAATTGGGAAATATCTTTTTCTTTTGGTGAACTGCGTACATTCTTTTTTATTTAGAAATTCAAACTTAAAATAACATGCAGCATTCTTATTTTTGGAAATACATATCTGTAAGATATTTTTGTCTTATACCCCCAAATGTTCGTGTTAGATTTGCTCCTAGCCCAACAGGATTTATGCATTTAGGTGGCTTAAGAACCGCTTTCTTCAATTATTTATTTGCACGTAAAAATAAAGGACAATTTATTTTACGCATCGAAGATACTGATCGGGTAAGACTGCCCTTAGTAACAATTCATTGTATTAATAACTTTTATGTATGACAAAAAAGATTTATGAAGCTTTGGAAACGGATTGTATCAAATAAACATCAGAAATTAAGATTAAACATCAGGTATTAAATTGATATTGGACTGCCATAGATTTTTCTGCTAAATAGTAGTCTTCGCCAATTTGGTGCTATAACATTAGAATAGTATAATACATACTACTGGCCGCCGAACCGAAGTAGTACATGTAATTTCAAAATTGGGTTAAAGTGTAGTATAGGGAAGGGGGGGGGGCACTTCGGGGTCCTTTTTTTGGCGACTAAAAGTGGTCACCAAGGTACTTTTTTGGAATTATTTACTATTTATTTTAGAATAAATTCGATATCTCACCATGACATTTAGATAAAAATCACCAAATCCGAAGAAAAATCGCCAAATCTAAAGTGGCCCCCCCTATACTACACTTGACCAAAGACTAGTAGAAGTTTAGTATCAAACAAGTTTTCCTTTTTCGAATTTTAACAAATTTTTGTTTGCTCTAGAAAAAGTTAACTAAAGTCATAGTTTGCCAATATGTATAAACTTGTTACTTTGTTAAAAAAGTTGGCAAATTGGCGATTAATTTCTGGTGATAAATCCCTGGCATTAGGTTAATATTTAAGTACTAATAATTAAAAATAAATGCAAGTTTTGATTTGTAGAATTTATAACTTTATTGGGTACTTATATGCTATGGCAACAATACCAACCTTATAGATAACTTGCCAAGTCGGGAACCCCATTTTTGCATCTGTCATATATGTTAAATTTGCAACCATGTTATTGGTTTCATATAAATTTCACCAATATGGTTGCGATAATACATAAGTACCCTTTATTATTTTTATAATGATGGTTGTATTATTAATATGTTATCGAAAATAAAATGACTTTGTGAAGCTAGCATTTTTTAATTATTTCTTATATTGGTATATTATCTCAAATGTTTTCAGTTTGTTCAGAGTGACTTTTATAAACAAGATTTAAGAATACAGTTCAATCATCTAATGGAAATAATCAATTAACTCACATTTGTGTTCAGTCACAACTAGTTTTATAATATTATTTCTATCTACTATAGCAGTGGTCTTCAAACTGTGTTGTGTGGAACCATGGTGTTCCACAAGGCATACCCAGGGGTTGCACGAGTCACAGAAAAAAAAACAACTTCAGAATATGTATGTAAAATTATTATTTCTACGTAGTTTGTATAATTACATTTATCTAAAACTCATCCTATTTGTTAAGACTGAAAATATTATTTATATATAATCAATTTTATTTTTCAACACTTTTTAAACTTTCGTTATGAAAAAATAAAAGAATATTAAAGTGTGTTATCTTTATATATATGCTTCATACTAGATTGTGAATATTCTATTGTTTACTATCTTGGGTTCCAAGAGATAATTTTATACTTGTTAATTAACACAGTGCCTTGCATAACTAAATAAGTTTGCAATGGAAAATGCACCCTTTTGCAATTGTGGGGAAAAAACACCTATTAAGAAGGAGGAAACAACATATCTACAGATTAGATGTTAATATATAAATTTAAGTAAGAATAGCTCTTAAATTTTATGTTGCAAATTCATGAAAAATGTACTGTATTTCTCACACAGCTATAAACATTTTAATATCTTTCAAAACATTGGGGAAACGTGAACAAAGTATAAAAGCAAATCAAACAGAATATGAAATGTGACTGCAGATAATTTTATTGGACATAGACTTTGAAAATTTGTGTGAAAAAAGTCTAACACATATTCCTATTACTAAGCATAATGCATGGGTAGGTGATGTTTGAATCATAAATTAATATTGTTAATGAGTAAATTATATTAAAAAAATTAAATTAGAATTTTTTAATAATAAATGCAATACTTCTTTTAATTCCCTTTACATAAAGTATCTGAAACATGTTGATCTACTTTTAATATTATTTTGAGATATATTCTTCTAAGTATGTGTGTGGAATGGGGTTCCTCAAAAACACATTCGAGTTCTAGGGGTTCCATCATTTGAAAAAGTTTGAAGACCACTGCACTATAGTATCCAAAGTTTAATTTGTTAAATTGACAATAATCTGCATCATATTCCTAAGTCTTAATTTGATAAATAGCTAAGATTTCAAACCTTTAAAATAAAGTTTAGAGTTCCATTTTTTTATTCAAGCCTATTCCCATACCATAAAAAATATAAATTTTTTTGTAACTTTATTGATATTTTGGATTCGGTCTTAGGAGAGCCTACACCCTTGGCGTGAATTATTTTGGTTGGCGATAATTGCACCATCTTGGTAACCCTACTTTGATACACTAGATATGGTAAACTTAACTATTTCTGGAATTTTCATATTTTATTGGCGGGCAATTCGAATTTTGTCATTTTGTTGTTTGGCACTGGGCTGGATGTATGGCTGCGTGTGTGAGTGAATATACCATAGAATTTTTTACTTTGCTGAATGCGAAAGGTAAGAAAGAATTGATTGAACGGTGCATGAATGAATGAAGGATTGGGTGATTGCTCATTGGGATTATACAAATGAAAGAGTGCTGTTTTGGAGGGATTTGAAAGGAGATGTCAAATGGGTATGTTCGAACAATACTTTGCAGAATATATATGGTGGCATTCCCAGTCATTCACTTAATGATGATGCCTTCAAGGCTTTTTTAAAATCTGCTGTTATGCTGTAACCTCCACTCGGAAAAAATCAGCAGTAAGAAAGTAAGTGCTGTTTTTTTAATTTTTATCTTAAATATATTTGATTAATTTCTGTATTGTTTGCATATATTTTCATTACGCATCCACCTTATCCCGCTATATTCACTTGCCGCCATTGTCGGTTTTGCTTGGCACCATCTTGTTCCGGCTTGGCGCTTTTTTCGCCAAGGGTGTGAGCTCTCCTAGGATTTTACCGATATTTTGGTACTTAGGTATTAGCGTGTCATTGCAGCAAAATTTCCACCACATGAATCGCACTTTGATGTCAAAACAACAAAAATTCTAAAGTGTTTTATATGAAAAAAATACCAATCAGTCGGATTTTGGTGGAAAATGGCATGATTTGCTTGGTGCCAATTTGGCTGTGGTGATGCTAATACATAAGTACCAATATTTTTCTTATGGCTAATGAGTCACATATTTTAATTGAATTTCTATTGAAGATCATGAAATCAAAAGTGCTGTCACAATTAACATTTTAGACAATTAACTTGCTTAACAAATTAACTGACCACCCTCCAGGTAATACTCCTTCAAAATAGGGGTGGAACAAAGTTAAAAAACATATTGCAACTTGTATAGTTCTCAAAGCTATGGCTAACAACAGATGTAAACTAGATTCTTACCACAATGAATTTCGTGGGTCTCGATCTGACACCTTCAATCAGGTGGTATTAGAAACAATAACTATAAAATTTTAAAAAGTTTTAAAAATTTTCTTAATGATTATAAAATGTTCATTACATTTATGAAATATGTATAAGATAGTTTTAAAACTATCCATATTATATTAGTCTTATTTTGATCTTCTCAATAGTGATGGATAACTTTATTATTTTAGAAATTAAGTATTATAGAAATAAAACTGATTCTTTAAAAAAAATTGAAGTAAAAAATAAATTTGTAATATTTCAGAAACGAATCAAACCAGGATCAATTGAAAACCTGAATGCAATGCTTGAATGGGCAGGACTTATTCCAGATGAAAGTCCAAAAAAGGGAGGGCAGTTCGGTCCTTATATTCAAGTGAATGTATTTTATTTTAAATAATTTAGTTAAAAATATATATATACTATTCTAATGTGAAATTAATGTAAACAATAAAAATTTCATTTGTGTCTAGAAAGATTCTGCATAATTTTAAATAAATCATTAAATTTTAAATGAACTATAAAAGTATTGTTTAATAAATGTTGCTTATCAATTATAGAGGCCATGAATTGGCAACTATTTTTCCTTATTGTTACCAACAGGAACATTGGTGATATTATCCAGTAAAATTTATTTTCACGTCAAATATACATATGGCTGCTGTAGCCTAGTGGTCAAGGTAACAGACTCTTGGCCAGCATATCATGAATTCTTGCCTAATACCACTGAAGAAAAGCCTGTGTAGGGTGCTGATGCTCGGTAAATCAGACATCCTCCCATGGAAGAAATCCATACTGTCCTCCATGGTATAGAAGTTAGAAAAGGGCAGAGCAGCTGAGATATCATCCTCATCTCTTGACCATGGCTCAGGTTTACGAGATCCATCGCCAAAAGCCCTCATGTAGCTGAATAGTGCATTAATATTTACTCATTTATTCATTCATTCATGACAAATACAATAATGGGACAGAATTGGGCAAATTTTCTACCTGTTGTCGTGTTTGGTTTCATGGTTTCTATGACCAGTACGTTCTCAATAAGTAATGTTACAGAATGAAAATAAGAATATAAAAGTGCATTAGTAATAATTAATGTTAAAGGTACTTATGTACTATTGCAACCTTGCCAATTTTCAAGATAACTCACCAAATTGGCAACCCTGGTTTTCTACATATTGTAGGCAATTGGCACTGGTGTAGCTAGTTCTAAGTGGGCCCTGTATCAAAATTCCTTCAGAGCCCCTTTTTTAGATATGAGAGCCCTGTTTATGGGATTATATATGCACATGTAGGGCCCCCTGTAGCTTGGGGGCCCCATATCATTGATACAGCGGTAGCTAAGCCCCTGGCAATTGGTAACCATGTGCTTCGTCTCATATTTTTCTACTTGCTGCCATTCTAAGCCTAACCATTTATTGATATAGCAAAATCACATACTAAAATGTGAATCTGGGAATTACCAAATTCTTAAATAATAAAATTAATAACAACACAAAATAATAAAAATTAGTTATTCTTTTTCTTTTGTTGATTATTTATTTATAATTACTCATTGTTTTGCTCATAGTATTTTTCCAACTACACCCTCCATATTTCCATCAGTGTATTTTCTGTTTTTAGAATTTGGAAATTTTCTTCAATGTCACCTTTAGAGGCAATAGTACTCAAGTACTATGTTAAATAATAGTAATGGTAAAAAACTTAGGTATCTTCCGTTTTAAATGATAATAAATGTTTGGCTTTTGTAATTATTATTTGGCTTTGGGTTTTTGTTAAAGTTAATATTTTTTTATAGATGGCTGCTGTAAAAAAGTTCTAAATGTTGTATTTTTTAAATATCTCTCAATACCTAGTAATATTGTAATTCATTGCTCTTCACCATATATCGTCATCCCTTTAAAGAAGAATGAGAATAAAACTTATTAAAAAATAAAAATATTATAACTTTTTCTTAATTGAGATTTTGTTTGATTTACAATGGGCACAATTTTGCTACTTTTTTATTGTTTTTTAGGAACACTATTGAATTATTTCATTTAATTATTTTTTCTCTTTATTTTATAGTCTGAAAGATTAGATAAATATCAAGAAAAAGCTGAATATCTTTTGAAGGTAATAACTATTCTAAAGGTAAAATATTTCCCTAGAAGTAATAAAATTATGTATTAGTGTGATCGAATTTCACCTCTTAGTAAGTAATGTGTGTGATTTTTTAGTATCCTCAATGTATGTTTTTTGACTGATTATTTATAACTTTCCAACTGTGTTTAGTAATATTTTTATAGTTATACCTGTTCATGGTGTGCCATGTATTTTGTAACTTATAACTTCTATCACAGGATTCCCTCTTGCAGTATACATTTCCTTTAATAGTATGGATTGAAAGCTAAAATATTTTGTCCTTTTTTGTTATATTCTTTTTTTTTAACTTAAGTTAATAAAATGTGTGTACCTTCTAAGAGACAACTATTTTTGTCAACCTATTCTACATCACATCTCATTGTTATTGTGATGAATGATTTATCAATTCCCAACCTTATCGTTGATGATCAAACTGAGTTGCAATCAGTATTATCTACTGGGAAAGGATAGTTTTTCTTTTGTTAAGACGTAGCTCCAATAATGTTTCAATTGACAAAGTCAATGATAACTGGCGTGTCATACACTAAAATCCTTCTTTAATGAACTTTTAGGTAGAAATAGTCTCATGCAATTCTCATAATATGTTACAGTTACTTAATACATTATTATAACTATGCTGGTGGGAGTTGCCAAAGTTACAGATTGTGCCAGAATCTGGTAGTCTAACCTCAATATTTCATAGCAGTCATATGTGATGTCTGGATTTATTTTCATAAATAGCATTGCAGTTTTGGTTATTTTGGTTTTCTATATTTTATTATGTATATTTTTTTCTTTTTTCACTTTTCATCTGAATTTTTAAAAATGGAAGATGTGAAATTTTAACCATACTCATAATGCTAGGATGTATAATCTAAACTCATTGCTGATATGTTAACAAAAAAGAATCACAGATAAGAGGGCTGGTTTCGTCAGTCACACACATCATTTCATAAAACAGGAGATTGGAGCTCAGTTGCACTGAAAAGGCTGAAGACATTGTTGCAACCCAGAGGGAGCAATCTTAAATCCTAATTTTTAATGTAATTTATGAAATCATGCAAAAAGACTTAACTGAAGTTGGAGTTCCTTATACCCGTCCTTCTCAAACCATGATATCTCAGTACAGCTCCACAGCAATTTCCTTCCACAACTTCCTGTGGACTCTAAGATGAATATTAATTCCTAGTTGCGGTTCACTTTCTACTCTCCCTAAATTTCACGATTAACCCCCCCCCCCCTCCCAATGTCAGGCTTTAATTAGCATTTACATTTGCATAAAATCATTTTTTAAAGAATATTTTCCCCAAGTGGATTAGTAGAAGTACTGCATGTAGAACACACACACACAGTGTTAGCAAAATAAAGTAGTAAAAACTGTAGAGTAAAATGGCTTGACATAATTTTGAATGATATGTAATTGAATTTATTCGACTTGTAAGATTAAGACATTGAAAAAAACAATTGTTTTGAATCTATTTTTCAAGTTATTGGAATATAATTTCTGCATTAACAATCACAGATACATCTTTCTAAAAGCAATTAAAACCTAAACTATGTCTGTAAACTATGTGCATGCATGTAATAAATAACTGTTTTCTGTACTCATAAAGAAGTAATCAAATTTAGCAATTGTGGCT
The DNA here is from genome assembly GCA_019973955.1 of Trichonephila inaurata madagascariensis. Classification (NCBI taxonomy): domain Eukaryota; kingdom Metazoa; phylum Arthropoda; class Arachnida; order Araneae; family Nephilidae; genus Trichonephila; species Trichonephila inaurata. The sequence goes on from BMAV01026852.1 coordinate 13,646, forward strand.
CATGATAGTACCCAACTACACTTGTTATGTATTGTTATAATTGAAATATATAATTCAAATATTATATGTTGCAATGCTGCTATAAATTTATTTTATAATGAAATAATGGACACTATTATTGTTAGTATACTTTTATGTGAAGAGAAAATCTTTTTTGATTTTATCAAATATAATTTAATTTCCTCATGTAGACTGGTGCAGCATATCGTTGCTTCTGCTCTGAAACTCGTCTTGATATTTTAAGAAAGGGAGCTTTACGTACAAGAGAAATTCATGGTTATGACAACAAATGTAGACATTTAGATCCAGATGAAATTGAGCAGTTACTGAAAGAAGGCAAATCTTATACTGTTCGCTTCAAGGTTGGCTTACATTTGTCTAGTTTTACAATTAAGTATTCATATTTAGTTTACTAATATAATTATATTTTACTGCAAAGTTCTTTTACATATCATGCAAAAAAAAATTTAATCTGCTTGAAATAATAGTTAGATTTGTAATATATTAACTTTTTAGAATAATTGCTGCTTTTAGTTCAATAAGTATTTAAAATATGATCTCTTAGTAAAATAATATTAATTTTAAAATTTTTGAAAATAAATTTTTAAAATTCTATGAATTTGTTTTTTTAATTTTAATGAATTTAATGCTAAGTAATAAAATTTTAAAAGAATAAATTTTCTTGTACCAAAATTGTTGAAATATTAAAATAATTTTTTTTTTTTGTTATTGAGAACGATAAAGCCAAATTGTGACTGTACATTGTTGTCATGTAAAGTTTTCATTAGTCCTTTAATTTTAAAATCTAGTGTACTTCTGAGGGGTACATGGAAGCAACAATTATATTATTTACATGTATATGCAGAGTGCATAAATATATAATTATTTTTAATTTTTTTTAAAATTAGATACCAGAAGGACCTGTATCTTACAATGATGTTGTTTTTGGGTCACAAACTTATGATGTATCAGCAAATGAAGGAGATTTTGTATGAATATTTTAATTTCATTCTTTAACATTAGTAAAGCTTGCATGTTGATGAAAAATATCTTTTATTTTATACTTTTAAAGCAAAATCGTACACTTTAAAAGTTCTTGAAATAAATGTAATTAAATAATTTAACTGGTGAATTTAAGGCAAGTCATTCACATTTTAAAATTTAATTTAAACAGTCTTTTATTACAGCTAGCAGTAACTGTAACAAGTACAAAGAGTGTAATGCTGTGTTTAAGTTAAATTTGTTTTTTTGTAAAAAGTACAGAAAAGAGTATAATCTGCTGCAGTTACAATAATAATAATAAAACTGGAGAAAAAGGATAATACTTTTTTTAATTTCACTTATTTCTACCCATATATTTTCCCTATATTAAAAGTCTTCAATGAAACTTAGTATTCTTTATTGAAATGATTTCTGAGAAATAAGTTTTTAATGATAATTTTCAAGAGCTTTGTATGTAAAATGTTTATTGAAACTTAATTTATGAAAGAATTTTCTTCCAAATTCTTTTAGTTTATAATTTTAAAAAATTATTTTATGTTCAAATTAATGTATCATTTATGTATAATTTATTAACTAAATCTTTTGTATAATGTCATCTTTTATTTATTATTATTATTATTGTATTTTATTAATTTTAGTATGGAAGAATGTTGCAATTTTGAATCTTTACTAAGGTATGCATTTCTTTTTCCATTAGATCATAATTAAGAGTGATGGTTTTCCAACATACCATTTTGCTTCTGTTGTTGATGATCATTTAATGGAAATTAGTCATGTTTTACGAGGAACTGAATGGTTAATATCAACTCCTAAACATATATTATTGCATCAAGCACTTGATTGGCACCCACCCAAATTTGCTCATTTACCTCTCTTGACAAACAGGTGATAAAAATTTGAGCTTCAAAAATTTTCAGCATTTGAAACATTGATTTAACTTTAATGTAGTTTAGAAACATTATTAATTGTACTTGAGTTACAATTAATAATGTCAAAAGAAATAACTTTGAAATGTTTTCTCATTACCACCCCATTTTAAGATCTATGCTTAGTTTAAAGAAACATCTTCAGGCAATCCTGAACTAATCTTTTGGAACAATCAAATTATTCAGGCCTTTGTAGAAAATCATACAAACTTTAAATTAACTCCACATTCATTTAACCCTTAAAACACGAGCTATATTTTACCTACAATTCTACGCCTGTGGAAATTGTAATTCAGAGAAAATCATAATAATAAAACAGTTTCGTTTTTTTATAACATATTAAATTAAAGTTTTCATTAATTTTTAAAATTAACTTTTTCTTTCAGACTAGGAAATGTAGAAATTTCTAAGTACCTCTCTTTTTTTAACTATTTCTTCAATCAGAGACCAAGCTAAAAACCTAACTTTGGATTGAATGTGCAAAAGCTTCTAAGGCATGTTTTTTTGTTAAATTGCTTAACCATTCAGAAAGCATGCTGGAAATCCATTACCTGCAACAGAAAGAAATCTGCAAGCAACCGTGATGTTTCAATCTCTAATTTTATCATATCAAATTAAAATTTTTAACTGTAATTAATTTATCTCACTTTAATTGGTTTAAATTTAATTATTTCTATGGTGATGAGATACTTGTCACTTTAAACATAACTTCATTACATGCACTTTATCAATAAATTGTTAGTTTGCATGAAAATTCTTTTTCTACTGGGGATTTTGCAGATTAATTAAGAATTCTTCCCATTGTTAAAAAGTGTGGTGTACTGTAGTATTATAAAGTTTTCTGAATAAAAAAGAACAAAAAGTCCCATAGTTGACTGGAAATTACTAATTAATTTTGTGACATATTAAATTCAAATTGCTGCCAATCAATAATTAATATTCTGAAAAAAATGTCATATATATATATGTGAGAATCCAACCGAAATCTTCCAAAAAGATTGGATTCTTCAGATGGCGG